>JAFIRS010001924.1:0-273729 GCA_018342105.1 Gonioctena quinquepunctata | reverse complement strand
ACAATTGAACAATTCAGTTCAGAAATCTTCAGTGTAAATAAATCTAAATCACTGATCAATCTCAACTTCATTTTATACCTGTAACAAATACATTAATAAAAATGTAAACAGAAGATGGGGATGTATTTTCAAGCATACCATTCACCAAAGCCTCTGCTTTTCAACAATAGTGTATTCAGGTAATCACTCTCCATCTGAATATTATCAATTAACAACACAAAAGCTCCGAAAATAACCAAAAATACACTTTTACTAGTCAAAAGAGCACACCGACAATGATATTCTTATGGAGATTATCAGTTTGTGTGCCAACAACCGCCATATTGGGTCACGTGGTTTGGATTGCCTAATTTCTTACGAAGAAGGGCACAACCTAACCTAACCTATCTTGGCTAACCTTGCTATACAAGTTGATGGCCAACTAATCAAATTTTTCAATTTACGCTACGCTTCGCTTCGTACTTCGGTAGCGGTAACATTTTTTCATTTTTTACGAATTATTCTTTGGGCACAATAATGACAGTCAGTCGCTACATACAAGTACACGGCATTAGGTTTCAATAAGAGCAGATATTTCAGTGAAAGTTATAAGTAATGATGAAAATGAAGTTTACGGAAATTTCGCTTATCACCAAAATCGAGGACATTTTTACATTGTGAAAAAGGTGGATATATTAGAAGGTGGCTGTCTTTATTATATAAAGTGGCTGCCTTTCGTGTATAAAATTACTGACGGTGTGTGTGTGGTATTTTGATTTTAAATCCGTGTTTAGGAGGCAAAAACACCATTTTGCGCAAGTATAATAAAACGCGGCTTTGGTAACGTTTGACAGTCCGTGTCACAGACCTCATAAACATGGCCGCTCTTCCAATGATTACAAAATAGCCCCTTGCCAAAGATTATTGTTCTACGAACAAGATCCCCCACAGAACAGTTGGCGCGAAAATGAGATGAAATCCTTGAAATTTACTACAATGTTTACATGTCTGTCAGAAATCAGATGACTGCCCGATTTTTCTTGAAGATCTGCTGATTTTTCCAAAGTGTTTTTTTCGTAAACGGCCTTTTTGGGATCTTGGAAACTTCCACGAAGGAGTAGGAAAGTGGACTGATGTCTCTAGTCGATGAATTGACTTGAAAATTGAGGGCTTTGGAAAATTTCCCCGATGACATTGTTTCATTAAACTTTCCGATACAAACTATTACCAAGCCATTCACTGCCCATCTCTGCCGGACTATATTACCTCTCTAACAACTAACAACCTAAACAAAATCAGAGAGCTTATTGTAAATATCATAAAATTTGTTGATGAAGTTGAGAAATCGATGAATCATGGTCTGCGACAGTCTAGGCTGCTTCCAGCTATCTTAGAATGATATATCCGGAAAAGGTGAGCTCTACTAAAAAGGCGAGTAGAGAAAACAATCTTAATCAGTTCTTCTTTTATTTTTCAGTAATACCCGCATGAGATATTCGGAGGAGGGGGATCTAAACCAAGAAGTTGGTCGGAAGAACAAGGCCCACTGTCAAGATTGATAAGGCTAATGATTATTATTAGTAGGTATACCTATCACTTTTTAATAAACACATGAATTTCACAAGTAAGCGTGGACTTTTCATTCTATGAAGATATCTTGACTTTGGCTAGTGAATTCCGAACCATCACAGAGGATTCCATGGCTCTTTAGAAAAAAATATCCACTATATTCAGAATTTTCCATCTCCAAATAAAATATAGTTATAGTCAGAAGATTGTCATCTCACGGGCAAATGAAAGGTAGTTCAGAGAAGATACAAATTAATTCATACATATACGAGTCATTTTACTACGAAGATAATTGGAGTTCTTGCAAGAAGATAGTCGTGTGTTCTGCCAAAATAGTGAACATCTCTTAATTTGCCCAAAAGCTGAGATACTATCAGTTTTCACAATTTGGTTTCTTTCACTCAGATAGGACTCGAACCAATTGAAACTTCGTCCTCTGAAGCTGTAGAGATGAAGCTTACGTAACAGTCAAAAGCTTTAGGTATATCACACATTGCTCACTTCCTTCAGACTAGAATATAGGTTTTTCAGAAAGCAAATTTATTTATTGAAATTATTCATTGAATTTTAGATCTTTAGCAACTCTGCTAGACATACTAGAATTAGACCGTTTTAAAAGTTATGTTCCGTTTTGTCCCTGGAAAACTTAGGGCAAAGTTTTACCGCTGACATAGTGACAAAAACACAGTCCTTTATGGGATTTTTTGTGTATGCATTAACTTGTCTAGTATATAAATCACTACACTCAACAATAACCTGTTTTCATCACATGTTCGTCAATCCTACCGAAGTATCCATGGAATAGATAGCTTGTCATGAAGAACTTAGCAAGAACCATAAAAAATGTAATAATGTATTTATCTGAAACCGAAGTTTGAATAGTTACAATCTAATGTAGACCTGTTTGGTTCGATCGTCAATTGCAGATTCAGTGATCCAGTCCTTTTTGAGAATTTCATAATTTAATATAAATAAATTGACCTAACCTAACCAATAAAAATGGAAATTATCCATCGTCAATAAGTGAAACTCTTCGACGCATTCTCAGGACTAAAACAATCATTTATAAATCATGAAATGTTGAAATTTCATGCTTATATAAATGAGAACATATTGACTTAATATTTTATCCCATTCGAAAACCTTGATATTTCCTACATTTTTTTAATACGAAAACACCCGAAGGTCCGAAGCGTTTCCTCGTGTACGATCCCCGACACTTGATGTCATATGACAGGTTTTCCTGACTCCTGATTAGCTAAACCCAATCTAAACCAAACTCTGATTTTATGAATGAAATCAAAAGTGACAGCATTTGGAGGATTTTGATGCGATTTTACTATTCCATTCATGAATAGGGTTAGTGATTTCTCTTGTTACTACTCTACTCTTTGCCCTTGCCATGGCTGACATAAGACACCACTTCAAGTGTGTACCCAAAACGTTATCGTTCACTCTCTTCGGTCTGTACCTTTCTAATAAAACGAATGAAACGAGACAAGAGATGTATTCACGATTTGACATAAAACGGTGTCAAAACTTGATTGCCGTTCAGGGTTCAGGGCATGTTTTCCATTTTTCATTGATGTGCGAGTTTACTATTTAGAAGCACTAAACTGCTAGATATTCACAATGTTCCGTATTCAGGCTCACACATTCACGAGTAGCAAAATGGAGATTGAATGATGAATATAAATGAAAATGAATGAAGGGCCAAAATTGAAGAGAGACCAACTCTGATATGGGAGTCTGATGGCGGCGCCCTATAAGGTTCCATTTTGATCTCTGCATGTGATTCTACTTCTTTGATGAGGTCTGTGGTCCGTGTTCAATCAACATCTCAAAAACAAAAATCACTAAGTGTTTGATTGGACAAAAATTGTTTTTAATGGGGACCTTAGCTTTTTAAGTGTCATCCGAAGCACTATACTCGACTGGTAACCGTGGACAGTCCGAAGGATTGATATCTAGGTACCAAGAATATTCGGTTGGTCACCTATCTCCTCCTGCTCAACGAAACTACAGAAATAAATTTGTATTTCAGTAGCCGAGGCGAGAATCGAACTCGGACCATTTGGACATCGGCCAGCACCTCTACACTCATGGCCACCAGCCCAGTTTCATGAGATAGATGATCTATTCACATTGTGAAGAAGGCTGATTTTATTGGATAAAGGCAGTTTTTATTACAAAAATGTGCTGAAAACACGTGATTAAGAGTTTGTGTGATGTTTCGGTTAGAAGAAAGACGAATGTTGAGTGTTTCTAGTGGCCGAAGATAGAGCTGAGAAATTACATTATTTTGACTTTTGAAAGTCCGTATCTCGGAAAGTATCCGAGAACACCTCGTTTTGACTTCGGATTCGTGTTCAGGAGGTAAGAATTCATAGATATTGACTGATGGCATGTCTCAAATCGAGCGAGTCTAGTTATCGGCTATTTACCAACTTGAAAAATGTGTCAATTGACCTTTTCTCCTTTCGTAGATTGATTGTAACAGAAACGTTTCGAAAACTTCCTGCACTTGCAGAGCGAATGTCGTGGCGACTGTAAACACGTTTACGCAGTATTTTCAAACATATACACTCATCGAGGGACGTCCAAAACAAGTTTAGAACAAGAATGGGGCAAACCATCTGCCGACTCGTTCATTGTCGTTCATTTATTATATGCGCACTTTCGACACTGCATTGGGTTTCTATACGATTCGAAACTTTTACCCATCGAATTACACAACACAAACGTGATTTTGACGTTTGCGTCCGAAACATCTGAACTGTCGAACTTTGTAAACACGCTTTTTATCAAAGCGGTAAATGCGAATAAGTGACACTATACGGACGAGTTCGCCCGATTCCGCCACTGCGGCGCTGAAATTTTAACTCCTCCCCCATGTTTCAAGCCTAAATCACACCCATTCAGCACAAAAACATCTCAGATATGTTAACACTGAGAGTCCTGTTGATACATGAATATAAGTCTTGTTCAGACATGAATAGAACATCTAACAGTCAATGCAAAGAGTAGAAATACACAGAGGAGAAGGCATTACAAGATGAATAAAATTAGAAGGAGATGGACTCCTATTTCAATTTAAATTACCCGGGGGAACTGTCGAAAGCTTTCTTCTTGGAGCTTTGTGCACCGGAGCTGTACCGTACCTGAGCTACTCCCAAATAAAAAGCATTTCAAGGATGTATTACGATTTACTATATACATATTGCACAAGCGCACAAGGTTTCATTTTGTTCAGGAGTTTGCATTTATTTCGAAGAATTTTAGAAATCTTAATAAAATCTATAAAATTCCAGACAATATACTAGTGTCTAAATCTTGGTCACACCTGATAGAGCCCGTAATCCTCTTTGCTGTGGAAAATATCATACATATTTTTCTCGTAATCATTTATCTGTAACTATTTATTTTCTGTCACACCATGCATTTTATTTTGCAAGTGATTCTACCAGAGATTAAAACATTAGTTGTTGCAATCTGTGTATGCTAGTCAAACATAAACATTAAACATAACCAAAAAGGGCTTGTTGCCCAAGCTCTTGGTAGTTGCAAGAGGGGACAGGGGAAGGTTTTTGGTGTTGCTACGGGGCTTCAAGCACGACCTTAAAAGAACGGGTCAGTGTCTGTGTTTCGTGCCCCGGTGCAGCTCCGGTGCTACATACATGGCCAAAAATGAAGCTGTTAATGATGCCTTCCTTGATATACATATATATATATATATATATATATATATATATATATATATATATATAAAATATATATATCTAATTTCTAGACATCATATATATATATATATATATATATATATATATATGTATACATAGAGATGTATACAGGGTGTGAACTAACCTTATGCACACCCGCGAATGACGTTAAAAATTCGAAAAAAAATGAAAAATTGAGAAATTTTGAGAACCGCTAAACAGCAATTTTGGAAGGTAATTTTTTTTTTCCGGCTTATTGCGTGTTTTTGCTTTCTGAACACGAATCCGGCGGCCTCATACCGTTCCCGAGTTGGAGAACAAAAAAAAAAAATTAACCTCATTTTCAAGCACCGTTTTCTCGCACAAAACTCACTCAAAATGCCTCCTTCTTTTTACCCTAAATCACTTATTTTCGGCACAACTTTGCACAAAATATCGTCGTTTTTACCGAAAAAATCTTCCTTCTTTCACAGTTCCAAATAAGCAAATTTCACAATTTGACAGATGGAATTTAGTAACTTTGCCTTATTTTTCATGTTGGTGATGAATGAATCACCGCCAACTTTTCGAATTCAAATGTGAGCAATAGTTTCCCCTTCATTTATGTGTGCAATTGTTTGTGGGCGGTAAAGCTGGATTTATAGTTAGACGGACTGTAAACGTAGACGCACTATATACATAACAAACGGACTGTAAAATATTATTAAATTTATAGATCGATGGAACGGAATTTTTGCGTATGGGTAGATGTGATGAGTGACATTCAACATAACTTACAAATTATACGAATCATAAACAGCCTTTGTTGGTTTGGATTTGTGTTATAATATTCTAAATATTTATCTATGCTTCGTTTTCCGTGTCACAATGGATTATGAGATACATGAAGGTATGCTTCTTGGTGCCGTGAGACTGTTCTTGTGTGCAGTAGCATTGGAAAAGTGTCGACAAACTCGAAGAACGATAATTATGCGACTAAGACGTTACAAAACAAAACTCATAAACCGTAACAGAAAAGTAGAGAATGCCTACAATAATTTTTTAAAGATGAAGACTGCTGATCCAGATAATTTTTTTAAGTATACGTGAATGACTGTTCCAGTATTTAATGAATTATTAGGTCTTGTAAAAAACATCACACATGATTCTTTACTCTGATTGGCCGGACGCAAGAAACGTAGTGTGAATGATGAAAGTTGGCCAACTCTTCCGTTCCAGTGCGTTTACGTTCATTTATAAACAAGAGTACATAAATTATACAGTTGATCTTTTTGCAGTGCGTCTACATTTACAGTCCGTCTAACTATAAATCCAGCTTAATTCATTCATTACCAACATGAAAAATAAGGCAAAGTTACTAAATTCCATCTGTCAAAGTGTGAAATTTGCTTATTTAGAACTGTGTAAGAAGAAATATTTTTTCGATAAAACGACGATATTTTGTGCAAAGTTGTGCCGAAAATAAGTGATTTAGGGTGTATTGTTTATGCTGGTAAAAAGAAGGAGGCATTTTGAGTGAGTTTTGTGCGAGAAAACGGTGCTTGAAAATGAGGTTAATTTTTTTTAAGTTCTCTAATTCGGGAACGGTATGAGACCGCCGCATTTTTCTTCGGATTCGTGTTCAGGAGGCAAAAACACGCAATAAAAGTTTTTTCCCTATATTCAGAGTGCATGTGTAGAGTAACTTTATATTTACCCTCCCTGTATATAATCAATATAGTAATTCTAAAAATATTCCTAATTTTCAGTAGTCAGAATGGTTTCATCAGTCCTACAATGTCCGGATTGCCGACTGCAGGCACCGCCTCTGACTGCGGATTGCAGGTTCCGCGTTCCGCCACTGTCCACAAATAGTGAAGGCGGCCATAGACTAACATTTTATTATCATACATCTCACATCTCTCATTTATTGCTACCAGTATAGAACTCTTGTCTATGGTTGGTGCCTCATTGCATCTTATCATTGCCTTTGCCTACCTACAGTATTTGTCTTATGGAAAGTGAGGACCCTGTCAGATGAAGATTGCTCTCTTTATTGGTTCCGTCTAGTATTTTATTGTGGTGACAATTATATGGATAGGAATGCGGGTCCTTTTGAGATTCTATCAGTTTACGCCAATTAAAAAAATACCGGACAAATCAATTATATTGTGAGCATTAGGCCCGTTTTACACTTCGCAATTCTTTTTGCATGTGCAACACTTTTCGACCAATGAGAATTGCAGTAGCTTGCTGCATGGAATGGAAGCGCTTGTGGCCTATTTTAGTTGCTGTAATTCTTGCGCAGTGTATAGTAACTCGTAGTCTCTCTAACAATGACATTTAACTAAAAGTTCGCATTCTTTGAATTATTCATTTAACGTCGGCCCATTTCTGCGACAAAAAACCGCACTTATCTCTGTTACATTCACCTGAGGATTTAAATCAAGTTTTTTTCCTTGCGTGAATTCTGCATTTGATTGGCACTTTTTTGCCGCGAAATTTAACGTCACCAATAAGAATTTGGCTTCACACTGAGCTTGAAGAAAGAAGCTCTCGTGACAACTGACAACTATCCTTCATTGCTTGCTATTGAAATACTGTTTTTATACATGGATCCTGACCACTGAAATTATTTTATATATAATATATTTTCAGTGATCAAGACAGAAAAATTGCCTCATTTTATCGGCAATTGGTACGGGATCATTTTTTTTTTCATTGGTAATTTTGAGAGAAGCTCATTATAATTTTTTCTCAAACTCCCATAGCTCACTACTATAAAAATGGATTGGTGATTAGCATTGGAAAGTTTTCTGAAAAAAATATTTTGATAAGAAACAGGTTTTTGGCTGAAAGATTCCTGTATTCAATGGTAAATTTCTTTAGCGCCATCTCTTAGTGTCAATCTATATCACATATTGATTTTTACTTTTTCCATGGTGGAACAACTGGACGCCATGTTTCCCTGACCAATCAAACCGCGAAGCTCCATTTCCAAAAAGCAAATAAAAAAAGGTTTGTGTATACGGTAAAATTCGTGGAGATATTCTATTGGTGATCATGAATTGGTGTCATTCTTAAAATTATTATCTCATTGATGGATTCAGCACGTAATTAAAGCTTTAATCAGACAATAATTTGAATTCAAATTTGGCGGTTGTAAAAGCGCCACCTTGAATTGATGGTAGGCATTATAGTTAAATTTGAGTTTCCAAAGAATTCCTCTACGTTTGGTAGCTTGTGATAAGATGGAGCTAATATTTTCATAATAGAAAGGAGGTCAGTAATTTTCAAATAATATTGGTTCATGCCAAGATTCCAGCTCATTTTCCTAAGGAACAAATTGCCTCTGATTGCTGAATTCCCCATTTGATATTCCTCAGCAAGCTATGAGTGACGACGCCGATGCAAGCAGCTTGCCATTTTTGTTGACTATGTTTTTGTCACTATTCATTGTTTCATTTTTGGAAACAACCCTTCAAATAGAAAACAAACTCATAGCGATAACCGCTTACCCGATATTTTTGTGAAAATTATGTTATATCTTTTTAGGTTAAATTAGGCAAAAATGGTAGAAAGCAAGCAGGTCCGTGTGGACAACTGGGGTGTTTTCTTCCTTCAACGCCTTCAGATGTTCTTCAGCAAAACAGACTACTGTGATCTAACTCTGCAATTTGAAGGCAATGTCCAGCTTAAAGTACATAGACTCGTAATGAACGCTTGTACTGAATACTTCATGTTTTTGGAGCAGACTTGTCCAGCCCTAGAAGAGAATACCATTCTGATGCCGGCTGATCTTCAATCTGATGTTATTGTTCCAATTGTGAACTTTATGTACACAGGTAAAAGGAAGACAATGTATGAATTTATGTTTCATTTAACTAACAAGATTGTTTCTGTTGTATCGAAACAAATCTGAATGTAAAGGGTGAATGTCTAGGAACCCCACTAAAATTGTTCTTTATATGAGCACAAACTACATACACTTTTTCACTCAGTTTCAGCACATTTTGGCACAAAAATCAGACAGTTCTATTCAGCAGTTGCAAATATCCTAACCTTTTACATCTGACAGATAAATCTTTAGAAAATTTCATTTATTACATGTTGGTAACAACTAGGAAACTACAGTCAACGTTTTGTTTCTTTAACAGGCACAATCAATTGTTGCATATGTTTGAATTCGAAAAAAATGGCTGTGATTTTTAACCGACGAAACCAAAAAGGAGGAGGTTCTCTATTCGACCCGTATATTTTATGTTTTTCCATCATATTTTTTTATGTATGATCACGCATAACTTTTTACTGACGCGTCCGATTCCGATAATTCTTTTTTCAGTGGATAGGGTGTACTTCGAATTTGGTCCCATTTGAATTTAAAAGATGAAATCCACCCCTAAGGGTAGCGAAATGAAGGATATTGATCACTCACCCTCTGAATTCTGGTCCGTTAACCGATTCTATCAGGCATAACTTTGTACTGGGTTCTTCGATTTGGATGATTCTTTTTTTAATAGATAGGGTATACCTTATATTTGGATTTCGAAAGGAATTAGCCACCCTTACGGGTAGAAAAATAGGGGATAATTGATTTTTCACTAGTGAACACTGGCACACACATACGTAGTTGACAATGACAGATCGCTACTGACATTATTCTTGTTCCGTCAAAATCAGTATATTTTATGAGAGGATGGAATGATATACAAAGTAATGAAATAAACTAACCAGAACAAGGAAAATAATGTACATTACAACAAATAGTAAAAGTAGATAATCATATTATTTAACTGGTAATAGTTGAAGTAAGGTGGGTAAGTAAGTATTTTGGAAGTAATCAAAAAACAAGTAGGTAGTAATTGGTAGATTTCAGCCACAAAAAATTGAAAAATAAAAACTTTTTAACAAAAAATTAAACCGACGAAATAGGAACTGAAAAGTAAAAATAAAAACTTTTAACAAATTTAACCGACGAAAATCAACTGAAAAGCAAAATAAAATAAACCTTCTTGGTCTAAATGATAATTGAGCTCCTAAACTAATGTAAGTAACTGATTTTGAGTCGGCGCCAAACAAACTAGCAATTGAATTAGGTGAAGCGTAAAATAATGGCAGCGAGATGCACGGCTGCGTTTTGATGACTTCTTTCATAGATAATGATCTTCGATAATTGTTTGTTTGGCGCCGACTCAAAATCAGTTACTTACATTAGTTTGGGAGCTCAATTATCATTTAGACTAAGAAGGTTTATTTTATTTTTTGCTTTTCAGTTGATTTTTTCGTCGGTTTAATTTTTTGTTAAAATTTTTTTATTTTTTACTTTTCAATTCCGTATTTCGTCGGTTTAATTTTTTGTTAAAAAGTTTTTATGTGATTTCTTAGTTGTTACCAACATGTCATTAATAATATTTTCCGAAAATCGATGAGAAATATTGACATGTTTGATAACATTTTTGAAACAAAAAGTCAATATTTCCTTGCACTTAGTCGTTGCCAGGCAAGGGAAAATATTTATTTTTGTACGCTAAGGAAATATTATTTCCTTACAGTTATTTGTAAACTAAGAAAATGATTGAGAACAAGTTTTTTCGAAAACGATTTAATTTTTAATAATCATCACTCATCATTTTACTCTTTACTTTTGCTTTTTAGAAGGTTCAAAAACGCGGAAAACACTATATATGGGAAAACGCCAAAAATAAACTTTTCATGTGTCAAGTTTGACAGTTCAATATTACTTTGTTTCCATAGTTACAAAACAAATAATTCATGGCATCCTTTATTTGCCAATAAAATTAATAAAGCTCATTTCAATATTTTAACAAGTTGATTGTAATAATTTAGGTCCTTTGAATAATTTTTTATTTTCCGAAAAATAGTATGTATACCTTGTAGGAAATGCCACATTTCCATACTCCCTATTGCCAGTCTCGGCCTTGTATGCCAATCATTAGAGATTTTTTCGTGACAAAAATAGTACCAGGAAACTGACGCAATCCTACGAAAGATGATCCATAGTTATATCCTGTTATGTTTCCGACTTGCAACTATCATTGCCTAATTTGTTAATTAACATTTAAGATCAAAAAATTTTAGTTTATCACTTGTAACATGAAAACTAATGTTGAAATCTTGATGGTCTCGATGGACGAATTGTAGAGAATTGAAATACAAAGAAACAAGCCCTGGCATGACTCAATCGGATTATTAGTAACAAAAAAAAACCGAAAAAAACGAAAAAATTCATAACGTTACCATTTTTGAAGATGTAGCTAAGGCTCTCCGCTCCATAGTAGTGATTCATATGTATTTCATCTGCAGAAAACTCAGGCGCTGCCGGATCATTAGTTTTTGCATAATTGCAATTTGAATTTTTCAATGCACTTTATTGGAGCAAGCCTGGATGCGTCATAGGTGGTCCGATTTAAATTTTGCAAAAAGATACTGGAAGTAGAAGTATGTGCCGGTTTGCCGACCAGCGCCAGTTTTCGACCATTTACACATAAAACACACTAAAATAAGAAAATGGTTGACACCATCCAAATTAAACTTCACTTCCACTCTCCACCACGTTTTGCGTATGTTCTATAATAATCCAGCCAAATTTCTGTTTGAAATAGTCGGTTATTATATATCTTGAAAGTTGGGTGCGTGCGTGCTTTAAACATTTATGTGAAATCGTGAGTAAGTTGGGGTGCAGTAAATAGTAAGTAGATCATAAGATGTTCATTTTAGTTTCGGTTTTCCAAAATAGATTGGAAGTAGATACCCAAATACATTGTTTAGATAAGAATCAAACTAGTTTGCTATAATTTTTTACTTTAAAGTGGTCATCTAACTGGATTACAAAATGAACTATTTCCATGTCTCGACCGGGGGGGTCGAAAACAGGGTTTAGGTAGTGATTTTTCATACATCCTTTTCTAACTTATAAGATGCAGATATTTTTTCGCTCATTTTAAGAAACAGTTTGGTTTATTACTATGAAGTCTGTCCAGATCTCGACCACCATTTATATCTTAACCATTTCCAAATATTTATACAGCATTTTTGGTGGTCGAGAAATGGCTTAACGACTATTGTTGACCACTAGTTCTAGCCTTATCTAACTACCTGTTTCTATCTGTAAAATAAAGAGAGGTATAGTCAAACCATTTACAATTGCAGAAGCATAAAAAAACTTTCCCAGTCTTGAGGCAGATTCTTTGAGCAGCAGAGGCAGATATAACTATTTTATTTAAATTTTTTAAAAATACGTCAAAATATAAAAATATGCCACAAACGAGGAAGTATGTATTAATAGACAATCGAATCATTATAATTTCATTTTCCCATAGTCGAAAAAAAGCCATATTTTCCATCAAAACACAACACAGCTATAGAATATTTTAAAACCGATTTCGATCCCAGACCAGAGATGCTACTGGCTTTCATTTACTCAGACCTCCTGAAACACCTATATAACTGGTGATTTATTAGTCTCAACCTATAGATACACCTACAAGCATTATCATTGGCTTGCGGTCACTCAAACAGCTGTCACTCAATCCCACGTTGACTATTGATCTTCAGTTCGCTGACGGAGAATGCATATATGCTCGTGTTATTGAAGTGAGTTTTTTATTTGCTCCCTATGGAAATAGCTTCTGCAATTGAAAATGGTTAAACTATACTTATATTTTTTGTAGCTGCCGTCTACAAAGAATTAAGTTCAAAATCAAGCAAACCAGAAAAGACAAAAAAATTATAAATATGTAGTAAACAAAAATTGTTTCTGTATCCTTCAGACAAATTAGAGAGGGCACTGGAAGAAATAAAGGAGAAGCGACAGGGAATCAGGGAAGGGAGTACGCTGTTCAGTATCCCTAAAACAATTGACCATCTCAGGGGTCAAAAAGGGGATAGAAATAAACTGATTCAGAATGCATTTTTAATAAGTTGAAAAAAAGATTGTGGAGTGGATAATTAATAATTATTAGTAATAATTAACTGGTCGAAAACTGGTGCAGCAGCGGTCGACAATCAGTGCATTGTGGTCGAGAAATGGCAAATGGCGCATTTGTTCATTTCTCTAATTTGTAAGAGATTTCTTATATTGTGAAGAAATAGAAAGTAATAATCAAATGTTTATATACCTATTTTACATATTTTTTGTGATTCATTGAACTTTAAATTTCTCTTAAGTTGTCGAAAACCAGCACATTCACCATACTACAAAACGTCTATTCTCATTTTGCGTTAAAATGCTGCGAAATAGGTGAGAAATACTTGCAAACATGACCGAAAACGGGCGAGCGTGTGAAAGCGGCTGAGTAGTGGAGGTAAAGCAGCAGATTTATAACTTGCGAGCACAGCGCTCATTTCTTTCGCATTTTGATTCTCTACAATTCGACCATTGAGAGCATCGAGATTTCTTCATTAGTTTTCATGTTACAACTTAAAAAGGAAAAAAATACGATTTTTTGTTCTTGAATGTTTATAACAAATTAAGCAATGATAGTTGGGAGTCGGAAACACAACTGGATATAACTAAGGATCGTCATTCATATGATGGCACAGTCGGTTTCCTGGTACTATTTTTGTCACAGAATTAATGTCTATTGATTGGTCTATTGACAGGCAACCTTTACTTGCGTCGAGAATTTTCAGCTTTTCCTACTAAATATACAATGAACTATTACTGAAAGTTAACTGTCAGATAAAGGTTATGTTGAAGAAGGAGATTTTTCGGATAGAACCCGCTGAGTTTTGTGCTGAAAATGAGTATTTTTGGTGTGAGAGAAAATTGTGATTGAAATAAAAACCTTTTTACCCTTTGAAGCACTGTAATTCTGAAAGGGTGTAAGAAGGCCGCGTTTTGACTTCGGATTCATGTTCAGGAGACGAAAATACATATATACCACTAAACGGCTATTGATATGGATGATAAGTGGAGATACTTGATATTTTCTGCTGGTAAAACACCTTTTCTTGCCCCTCAATGGGAACATTTAAAATTAATTTTATAAAATGAAAGTATTTTTTTCAATATGAAATCTAAGGGAAAAATGCAGTTTAGGAAGAATCCACAGATTTTTTTTTAATAAACAAGCCCCCTAACCCATACAAACAAAAAATAATCCGGCGGTCGGTCATAAAAAAAAAAATGTTTAAATCGTTTGCGCTGTGACACAGACAGAATTTTGTAATTATGAGGTAATAGCCTGGAATTTTTTATGTTATTCGTTATAGAAACATTACAAAAAAACATTTTGATGCCGATTGACGTTGTGCCATTTTTAAGACTACTATATACTCAAAACGAACAGTACGTCTATCAGCATTCTGAAAGTTACATAGTCGCCTGCAGAAAGATATACTCAAAATTGGAAATAAAATTAAAAAACATGGAAAATCCTTTTGTTGACAAAATTTGTAATTCTTAAAAATAAAAATATCTTGGAAAAAAATTCGTAACTCAAAAACTAAAATATCTTTGCAAAAACATTGCACTAAAATAAAATAACTAAAAAAATGGCAAAGCAAAGGAACAAAATAAACATTTTCTTGTAGTAAAAAATTATAACATTATTGCATCTTTAAAATTTCATACTTTTACGAAGGCGAAGGGCCAACAACAAAATATTTTTCAAAAACATTTGGAATTGCTACTTTGAACGGACAATTGTCAGTTCAAAGTGACAATTGTCACTTTGAAGTGACAATTGTCACTTTGAACTGACAATTGTCGCTTTGAACTGATAATTGTCACTTTGAACTGACAATTGTCACTTTGAATGCAATTGTCACTTTGAACTGACAATTGTCACTTTGAACTGACAATTGTCACTTTGAACTGACAATTGTCACTTTGAACTGACAATTGTCAGTTCAAAGTGGCAATTCCAAATGATTTTGAAAGTGACAATTGTCAGTTTAAAGTGGCAATTCCAAGTGTTTTTGAAAAATATTTTTTTATGTTGGCCCTTCTACGCCTTCGTATACTTTAATGTGTCCCCTCAATGGTAAAAAGTGAGTGGTATTTTCTTCCGTAATGATGGACTAAATGGTAACGGTTACAAATTTTTTATATTATTTTCCACACTGTACAACTACATACGTATGGCATTGCGATGAAATTGGGAGGGGCAAATTCTTGGCTGGCCGGGTGGGGATTTAAACCGATATTTTATGCAACAAAATGATACTATATGAACCTATTGCACACAATACGTGACTAATCACGTGTCTTCTATATTAACTATGTAAAATTGAATGTTGTTCCACGGTCTGTCCAATTTAATACGGATGTGTGAGGACGCAGAGCGGCGTTGTGTCGCAATTGTGTGTGAGCTCTATGATGCCGTATGACGTTAGTGTCCATGAACCTGTTAATATCCATTATTTTCACGACGATAAATATGCAGTAATTAGACTCGCACAAGTTGGGACATGCCGTTAGATGATACTATCGTATTTTGTCTTCTGAACACGAATCCGATGTCAAAACTTGGAACTCTAAAATACTTTCTGAGATACGGACTTCCAAAAGTATAAATGGCTTTGTTTTTCAGCGCTTTTTTTGGCAACTGAAAACACTCACCATTTGTCCTTTTTTTAACACAACCACCTCTCACACCGTTATTCATAAGTTACTGCCGTTTTCTAAAATATCCACTTTTCATCAGAATGTAAATATATAAATAAATAAAAAATAGTGATATGCGAATTCTCCGTAAACTGCATTTTTACCCAATATAAGTATATTTATAGTTATAGTTACTTATCAAGGATTCACCAATACAATTTTTTACTTTTACTTCACCTTTTTTGGTATCTTTACATATCCAAAAGTGCAGAATATCGCAATAAGTTGAATATTGTTGTAAAACATATTTGAAGAAAGAAACAAGTTGTGATTGAGTTCGTTGTAGATTAATTTCCTTCTCCATAGGAGGTTAGATAAAAAATGTAATACAAATTGTAAGGTTTGAAACAACATTTTTACTACTGAAATGACATTTGTAAATGATACCAAAACTTTTTCAAAACAGGTATGTTGGAATTCCACATAACCTTATTCGAGAGGCTATATAAAGCTGCCGAAATGATGAATATTACTGTTCTCACCAAACTTCTCGAAGCGCAGAAACCTCACATTCAACCACTTAAGAAAATCAAAACCGAAATAAAGGCAAGAGAACAGAAGAAAGCAGCTCTGAAACCTTTGTTTTCCTCTCCTGAACTACCCCCCACTTTACCTGGCAGAAAAGTGCCTGTTTGGAAAAGAAAAACAGCTCCACCTCACTCTCCTCCACAGACTGCTTCACAGACGAGTTTTCGAAATGAACCGACATATGACCCCTTGTCCCTTCCCGATAATACCCCCAAACCAACTCGTTTTGAATGGCCTGAAGAAGATTTACCACCCATAAATCTTATGGACACCAGTTTCGAGGATATTTCGTTGACAAGTAAGCCTTTACTGACAAAGGAGGAGGAAGAGAAATCAAATCCTTGTTTTGATGATTTGCGAAATAACGTTGAGATTCCTCCCAAGAGAAATTCCGGAAGAGCTTCTAGCAGCAATAGTATCAATACCAAAGAAGTCGAAGACTTTGTGAAGGAACAGAAAATCAGGAGTAATATGTTTGAGGATGGTAAGTTATGGAAAAATAAATTAAATAACATATTTATTTATTTACGAACGAATGCTCATGAAGTATTACAGGTATTATTAAAAATAATAAGATGTCTAAATATAAGATTAATTAAAAAAAAATAGTTTTATGACAGCGCTTGGGGCTCAAGGAAATCTGTGATAGCAGTGATTTGTATTAAACCTCTATAAATCTCGATAACCATGTCTCTACTTGTGCGCTTTCACTTCCAACTTTCTTTTCAACTTGCCTTTCCTCTTTCGCTCCAACTTTCCTTCAATAGGCTAGTTGACTAAATTTGAAAAATTAGTTAATGCTTTACCTTAATATATATTTTGCCAAAAAAAAAAATATTTTTCAAAAAATGGAACATTTACATTATGTATTTTGCGTTTTCAATAACCAATTTAAATTTACCTCGAAAACGCTTAAGACTGTCATGGCATCTTGAATGACGTCACGCTGTAGGAAACAAACAATCATGTCTGTTTATGGCAGTTGTTGGGTTGTTATTTTTTTTTTATTAAAAATGAATTCCTTGTATTACAAGAACTATATAGTGCCCCAGTGTAAAAGCACAGCTATAAAAACGCCAAATTATTTATATATGTCCCAAACAATTACCAAATATGGAAACAGTGGCTAAAACTTGCAAGCTGGAATGAAGTTCACAGATTCAAGAATGTATTTTTGTAAAGATCATTTTGATGTAAGTGTTTCACACTACACAATTTATTGTATGAGTTGAGGTCAAGTTGTTTTGGTTTTATGATTTAAAATCTCATTTTAGTGTTATATTTATTGCAATAAACACAATCTTTTTATTTTTCTAGTTGCCAAGTTTATTATTAGCTACTTAGCACTTGTTTATACTTTGTAAACCCAACTTCAAAACCAGTATCAATTAACTAGCTATACGTATGTCAGAACAATAGGTTATTGCCTAAAATACTGAAATATTACTATTCAAGCTTAAAATATATATTTTTCACTTGTGTATACTTACATCGAAGTTTTAACATTGCGGAATTCAGATCAGCAAAAGTCACTGTTTCACGCAAAAAATCTGCCAAGCAACGGCGTTAATTTTGGGCAAATTACTACGGTTTGCTATGCTAAATCCTGATTCCATAGCGGATTATATTTGTCTTTCAAGATAGGTAATTGAGAACAACTGTATCAACTTGACAAAAATTGCTAAATATACCAAGTAACCTGTTCTGTTCTACGAAAATGTTAACAACAATGGCGATCCCACGGCGTGATGTACCACTTTCTGATTGGTGTTCACTGTCACGTGACCAAATGCCTAATTTTCACGAATTTATTTTCTAAAAATATTTTTTTTTATAATAAATAATTTTGTTTTTTATCTCCATATGATTAATCATTAGAAACTCCAATCCATCCGATTTATTCTTAGTGGACACATGCCTCAACGCATGCCTTAAATGAAAGTTGTGTCCACATTAATTCGTCAGTTTCTTGCCTCAAGCACAGTGGATCGAACCGACGAGAGTACACTTTTTGTTATCAGTGCAGCTTTTTGGTGTTGCAAGGTAAAAAAAAGATCAATATGGATGGATTATTTGAAGAAAATAGACCATCTAATGTTTGAAGGAATAGTTTGGATGAAGGCTTGTTTAAAAACTTCAGCAGAATGTCAAAAGCTAACTTTGATATATTATTAACAGTAATTGGACCCAAAATTATCAAGACAAACATACGTTTCCGTGATGCGATATCTCCGGAAATCAAATTAACTATCATGCTTAGATTTTCAGTAACGGTAGACTCATTCATGTCACTCATGTGTTTATTTCGCATCTCTAAGCAGTCCTTATCAAAATTGATAATAAATAACTTTGTTATGTTCCTTGGAGAAATATAATCGCAAACTTCCAATTTCTCCCTTAAGTTCATTCATATCCAAATTGTATTTATTTCCCAAATCTGTCATTGCATCTTTTCTCACTGTTTTGTTGGTGTACAACTTTGAGTTGACATCCCACAACGCAGGGTGCTTTTTATAATCTCCAATAAACCTCAAAGTTGTTTTCTCACTTTCAGCCAAAGTTGATTTCTCACACATGATTGAATTTTGAAATAAAAATATCAACAAGTAAAGAAACACAAGAGGCACGAGTTGCACAGAAAAATCCTTGATTGGTTTGGATTTACGTTCAACACAGCTTGCAATATATAATTTGTCACCTTTCAACTTGCATACCGTTTGCAATAGCGCATGCATTACATGCCTCACGCTTGCAACATAAGGCATGCGCTAGACGCACATAAAAAGGCTCGAGTGGAGACATAGCTTAACAATGCTAAGATGGTCAACTTAGAGTTACTTTTGAATGTCATTATAAAACCAGTCTCTAGGACTGTCTCCAAAAAAACTGTTGAAGATATATTTATGGAACTCTTCAAGATTACATTGGGAGTGGGAGCTGTGTGCACGTGGCATAACCAATAAAAATATTTGTGTAAATAATTTATTTCTTGAAACCTGCAATAAATCTGTTTATTTTGTTTCAATATGCGACCTTCATAAAACAAATTAGCCACTTTTGAACTTTCATGAAACCTTCATATACAATTTGAATTGTTAATTGGTAGATTCATAAAGCCAGACCTTTTTATATTATTTTTTTCTCTTATCCTAAATCGGATAATACTCGTCTGGTGTTGGTGTTGTCCGAAACTTCAGTGTTGGGTTGGTGACAAAAATAAATATTAATAATAGATTCACCTTACTTTTTATAAATGTTTCGTGAGGGTTTGGTGCTGGCTCTTTTGATTTATGCAATTTATTTATTGTTCCATTTTCTACCACATATACAAAAGATTTATGGGCAGGTTTCAACATACTATATATTATATGGGAATTCCAGTATATTTTTTAGGATTCGAGTATTTTTTTATACCTTCGTGTTGATCATTACAAATCTCCAATATTTTTTTTATCTCCAGTCTACGTGTGCTCTTTGGGTTTGTAATCATTTAATAACAGGTTCATACCATAAAACCACAATAAAACTGGTGAGGAAGATTATTTTGGATTTGTGGTGGGAATATTCTCTCATCTAATTGTCATGTAAATGTCTTCCCTTGTTGATATGGGGGTTTTTATTCCCAGTTGAAATCCAGATGAATTAACCAATGGTGGACTTCTTGATCACTTCATATCACCAAACTAATACAATTTTCATTCTTACCACTGGTCAATTCACCCATAGTTCAACCGGGAGTAAAAAAAACATCAAAATATTTTGCTTCAAGATTGCAGGTTTGAATATAAGGAAAAAGTTGCTTTCTTTCTTGCATATTTCTAGTAAAGAATGGGTTATTATGAGGTGATACAGTTTTATAACGGCATTATGAGCAGCGAACTAGACTCTAGATATCACAGCCATATTATTTTATTACCAGATTTCTTGCAATCGAATATTCATTTAGAAAAAGGAAGACACGATTTTTACTAAATGTATATATTCATATCTGAAAGTATTGGAAACCATTTCGGGAATAAAATTAGTAAGAAAAAAACATGAAATATATTTTATTATTTTGTTAATTTTACACTGTTGATTTTTGACCTATCCAATGCCATTTTGGGAATATATTTTCACTTCACATATTAAATTTGTAAAATTATCGCCAACATATTCATGACCTAAAACTACATATTCGTTTTTTTCATGAACTGATTGGTGCTAATGTGGTATTTATTAAAACCAAATTTATTGCATAGAAGAATTCGAATACTGAATATAATTTCCAAAGAACTTACTGGTTTGAAAGAACCTCATCATTTGGTTTTATAATGGCTTTCATAATGTGTTAGGAATCTCTGCATGTGACAAAATGACTTTATGATATCATTTAAAAATAGTCCTTAGAACCTTTTCAGAAGTGGGCCTTCTTAGACTTATTATTGCTTTATGAAAGTTTTATAGGTGTTGTTTCAGCTGATTTCAGTGATTTAGATTTAAGGAAGAGTAATGTCTTTTTAGAAGGACATTTTTTAGTTTATTATTTTATTTTTCTATATACACTTTCGTTTCTTTTGAAGCTGATGATGTGGAGTTTGCCCAAAAGAGAAAAATGGACCAGATACAATCGAAACTACCACTAAAAAAGATGAAAATCAGCAACAAAGAAAACAAAGAAACCACAATAAGCGTTGAAGGAACTGATGTAGGCAATATAGACCACACCAAAATTGTTACTGAGATTTTGAAGAAGTACCCGGATCTTGTGAAGAAAAATAAAAATATTAAGTTGAAAATAATGTCTTCTGGTGGAACCAAATCTACACCTGAGAAGCGAATTATTCACGCAGTTTCTGAAGCTCCGAAAAAAACAGAGGTAGGCATGAAGATTTTTATTTAAGACTTGTTGTTAATTAATTTTTGTGTTGTTTGTATATAAAATTCAAGATTCTTTAATTTTTTATTTTTACAAATCAAAAAAATTGTAGAAAGTATATTTTATGAAATATGACAACAAAAATATTTTTGAATTAATACTTGGTCTTCCACCTCTGAGCATATACTAATTGGACACACTAATGTTATTTATATTCATGGTAGATCCGAGTGTATTTTGGTAAACCATGTTAAATCAAATTTGAAGGAAGTTTTGTTTTACTGATTGGAAAGGCGCAATTGTGATGATATAAAAATTTATAGTAAAATGAAGATATTCTTTCGTCACAGGTATTCGCTGTATAAACTTCAGCCCAGCTTTCGTGTGATATATAAGTTGAGAAAGTTTCAGTATATATTACGTTAAATGAGCATATTTGATGGGTGTGGGCAGATGAAAAGAATTATGTACTTCAACATTATTAACCTCAATATTCGAGAAAATATTGTCTATACATGTAATGCTTCTACTAGTGATTCTCGTAGACTCCTGAATATGATGTCATATGTTAAACTCCCCTAATAGATTTATCAACAAATGATTTTGCATTATCGACAAGAAAATTTAAGTTTACATCACCACAAATAATATAGTAATCATCCCTATTATAAATATCCTGAAGTAGCAATTCTAATTTGTTCAGATAAATACTTAAATTACTGTCAGGAGTCCGGTAAGCTGAGATTATGTATACTTGTTTTTTTCTTTAAGTCTCATCTTGGCACTTCAAAGTCTTTTTCGATATTGTAACTTGAGTGCAATGCTTCAACCTCAAGTTCTTCTTTGATAAAAATACATGTTCCTCCTCTTTCATGTTTAGTTTATAGTTTTTTATCACAGTCACTTTAAGTTCTTCTTTCTTCAACCAGCGATCATCAAGGCAAAGTATGTCAATTTTATGTGTCGTCAACAGTTTGTTGATGGGAGGTTATAACAAGCCAATTTCCTATTGTTTTCCGATATAAATCACTCTCTAGAATTACACATTCTGTTTCGTAACAAATGAAACAAACTGGCTCATACCAAAGAAGTAGTTTTTTGTCAAGGCTTAGATTTCTGTTTTTACACGCTTTATATTAGCTTCACTTGTATGTTTGTAACCGACTCCTTTGCACTTGATTTTACACCCACTTCCAGACGTCCGAATGATTTGAAATTTGGCAGGTGTACATAATTCCGGTGACAATGCATTAAGAAATTTTTGTGTGAAAAAAAAAACAAAATGGCGGCTCCAATATAGCGGACGAGTTTTGTGATTATGGTCCGATTTGCTTCCAAATTGGTATGTGAGGGTTTTTGTGGTCGGAGATTATGATTCTTTTGTCAAAATTGAAATATTCAAGATGGCGGCTCCAAAATGGTGGACGAGTTTTGTGATTCTATTTTTCAAAATTGGTATGTGAGGGGTTTTTGTGGTCGGATATTATGATTCTTTTGTAAAAATTGAAAAATTCAAGATGGCGGCTCCAAAATGGTGGACGAGTTTTGTGATTATGGTCCGATTGTATTCAAAATTGGTATGTGGGGGTTTTTGGAGTCGAATATTATGATTCTTTCGTGAAAATTGAAAAATTCAAGATGGCAGCTCACTGTATATATTGACAACGTTAAAATATTTGAATGACTTCTAAAATCGAGATTTGACTATTAATACAGCTGTACACATGATTTGGAAAATAATTTCAGTTACTAATAGTAATCACGGAATTACTAGTAGATTAGAACAAATAATAGTTTGAAAAAATTAAAAAAACACGCTTTTATAAATGAACCAAACTAAAAAGTAGAAAATAAATAATAGTTTAAAAAAACTAAAAAACACGCTTTTTATAAAAAACCGAACTAAAAAATAAATAAATAGCAGTTTGAAAAACTAAAAAACACGCTTTTATAGAAAACCAAACTAAAAAAATGGAAAATAAATTTTAATAAATTTGAATTAAGAATAGTGTAAAAAATTTTAATAAATATAAATTAATAATGTAAATAAGAATTTTTTTAATTTTATTTAAAAAAAAGCGTGGGGTGCTTAATCTGAATCTTACAAAGCACCCCAGGCTTTTTTTACAATAAAATAATTTTTTTTCTTATTTACATTATTATTAATTTATATTTATTAAATTTTTTTACAATTTTCTTAATTCAAATTTATTAAAATTTATTTTCTATTTTTTTAGTTTGGTTTTCTATAAAAGCGTGTGTTTTAGTTTTTTAAACTATTATTTATTTAGAAAAATTTATTTCTTTATTATTTATTTATTTTTTAGTTCGGTTTTTTATAAAAAGCGTGTTTTTTAGTTTTTTTAAACTATTATTTGTCTATTTATTTTGATCTGTATATGATTGCTAACACCGTGTACATCCAAATTTTGCCTTAACTGTACACATCACAATTTTTGAGATCATTACAATTTTTTATTGTTGAATGTTTATCCATCCCCTTCCCATTGATTCAGTACCTCTGGCGTTCATAAAATCACCGACAGAATGTATGATGCAGCACATGAAAAATCTACATATTTTTCCACAAACAATGCCCAGCTCCAATTATATGAGGTGTGTAAATAAAGTAATGCAGTCGTACCGATCTGGCAACACTGATGGCTTTCCGTTTGGAAAGATTTGTAGGTTAACATCTAAGATGCCTTTGGTACGAGTTTGAACGTTTTGATTGTTTTCGTAAACCGTTTTTTACTAGCACGATCTGAAAACCAATGTCAACAATTTCGAGCTATCCGATTTTGCTTCAGACTTGGGCACAGTGCAACGGAAACTTTTCGAAAACTTCTGCAAGCATATGATGATAGTGTTTTTTCAAGAACCCAGGTTTTTAGGTGGTTTGAGGCATATTCAGAAGGCATAGAGTCGATTGAAGGTGAACCTCACAGTGGAAGGCATTCAACTGCAAACAATGATAAACACATCATCAGAATCTACTCCGATCTCATTGTTGGTTCATGGTCAGAATGATTGGAGAACAGTCGGGGTTCACTTACACCACTGTTCATCAGATTTTGGCCAATGATTTGGATGAGGAAAATCTGCGCGAAAATGGTTACGAAAAATCTGTTGCCAGATCAAAAGGACAACACGAGGTGCCTCGATTTTTTGGAGCAGATCAATCCCCTTATGTACCCGACTTAAGCCCTTGTGACTTTTTCCTCTTTCCATGATCGAAAATTCACCTCGAAGGACAACATTTTGGGACACTACAGAAAATTCAAACGACAGTTACCGACCAACTGAAGGCTATTTCATTATGCGAGTTCCAGATCTGCTATGAATAATGGAAACATTGTCTCCAGCGCTGTGTTAATTCCCAAGGCAATGACTTTGAAGTCAATTCAATAAAAAAATAATAGTTTAAAAATACTAAAAAACACGCTTTTATAGAAAACCAGACTAAAAAAATAGAAAATAAGAAAAAAAATTATAATATTTCAAAAAAAGCATGGGGAGCATGGTATCGCCTCGGCCAACAATTACCTGTGATCTGAGACATTTCTTACTTTACTGCCCTAGGTGTGTAATGTACTATATCATTATTGATACCATGCACCCCACGCTTTTTTTTAAATAAAATAATTTTTTTCTTATTTTCTATTTTTTAAGTCTGGTTTTCTATAAAAGCGTGTTTTTTAGTTTTTTTAAACTATTATTTATTTTCAACTTTTTAGTTTAGTTTTCTATTGACGCGTGTATTCAAACTATTATTCTCCTATATTGAATAGAATCGGTCCATAATCACAAAACTCGCGGCCATTTTGGAGCCGCCATCTTGAATCCTACAATTTTGACAAAATAATCATAATCTCCGACCCCAAAACCACATACCAATTTTGAATAGAATCAGACCATAATCACAAAACTCGGCCGCCATCTTGAATTTTTCAATTTTTACAAAAGAATCATAATCTCCGACCACGAAAACCCTCAGATACCAATTTTGAAGCGAATCTGACCATAATCACAAAACTCGTACGCCATTTTTTTCACACAAAAATGTTTTAATGCACTGTCACCGCAATTATGTACACCTGCCAAATTTCAAATCATTCGGACATCTGGAAGTGGGTCAAAATCGCGCCCAAAGGAGTCGGTTACAAACAAACAAACATACAAGTGAAGCTAATATAAAGCCTGTAAAAACAGTCTTATTACTTAATTTACAGACTTTGTATAGCTATGTTCGGTTTGAAAGGGATAGTTTTAGGGATCCTAAAGCTATTGTTTTCCAGAATTTTGTATGAGAGCTTGAAAGATATATACTCTTTCTACCTCCAAAAGTACACTGAATAACATGAGAACAACAGAATTACCAGAAGTTTATAGGAAAACCATAATGAATTAGTTCATGGTACCAGACCCTTCATTTGTCACTCACATATTTTTTCTTTTTCAGACAGTCATTCCAGAAAGATATAATCACCTAAGAAGTTTTTCAAGAAGGAAACCTACAATAACTGAAGAAACAAATGAAGACGGTCCATGGGTATGCTCAAAATGTATTGATATAGGTGGGGAACTTCAAGAATTTGTCCTTTATTATCTATATCGTAAGCATATGACGGATGTGCACAATGAAATATTTGATGCAAGCTTATGCAAATATTGTGGTCGCAAATGCAGCAACCATAACTTGATGATGTACCATTTGTATACGAAACATGCTCTGAAGCCACCATCAAGTTACAATTTCCCAAAATGTGATAGATGTCCTTATATAGGTGAGTTTTTGTATATTTCATAATTCTAGCTTAGAATGAACTAATAATCTTATTTAAAATTGAGCAGTGAACATTGCATTGTAACAGATTTAATGAAATTTTTAATAATGAAAATATACTCATCTATTATTTAATGGAAGCAATGCTCTCAAAAGCCTTTTGTTCCAAAAAAATGTTTTTTTTTACATTCTAGTTGAAAACATGGTATAGAAAATTAAAATTCCTTCATTATACATTTTCTACTTTCATAGTTTTTCAAAAAAAGTTAAACAAATCTTGTATTTAGAAATCTAAATATTTAAATTGACATTTAAAGAAAAATCGAGAAGAATAAAACATTTCAATATTTAATTTGTGCTTGTTGGTAACCTTAACTAGCCTTATAAGTCTCATTTTGGCCATAATCAGTATCATAAAATGTATTAAATACTTCTGTAACACATTGTCATTTACAAAAAATATATAATTAGAAAAACGAATTTGAAAACACGATTGGGCATTGCTCACTTCAAGTGTAAATTAATCTACCGTGTAAAAACATTTTTCTGATAGAAAAAGTTTTTTTTTTTTAAGGTATGACAAGGTGTTCATATCATTTGGCAGTAAGTTATAAATGCAAATACCAACAAATTTAGGAGATTTTTCATGTTTTGCGTGATGATGTTTTCGAGTTGTGATCATATTTTTACTCCTTATATTATAATTATGCATTTCTGCTCTCATTTGTAGCATACCTTTATTTTCATGTATATATGTTAATATTTTCAAAATCAACAAATTTGTAACTGTCAATATTTTGTTTTGTTGGAATGTCTCTCTACAGGAAGTTCTATAATCCAAATTGAATATCAATCTCAGCAGTGCTTTTTGCTTTATGAAATAGACATATACCAATAACATACAGTTTCAAAGAAGTGTATGCATTTTTTATCAAAAATAATGGGATCTTATCACTAATATGGGATATATTTTACCACGTTTTTATTAACTCTCTTGTCTGTCCAGTACAAATGTTACAATTGATTTTAAACCAACTTCCCGATGAGCTCGCGACTTGAAACTTTTAACATAGCTCATAACTGGATGACAGCAATATTAATTCGCTTTCTTGTCTGGCTGTTTATTGTTTGTTTATTGTCTGTAATAATAATAGTAATGATCAATCGATTTTAAACTAACTTCCCGTTGAACTAGAGACTCGAAACTTCAGACATAGCTCAGAGCTGGATGACATGCAACAGATAATAGTAAGGAGTGTAGGGAGTAGCTATCCTTGAGAAAACTCACACAACACTTCATATCATTTGCAGTGCAATAAAATTGTTAGTGACTTAGGTGAACTTTTCCTATTGCATGCGCCCCACGTTTTTGTTTCAAATCTTACAACTATTTTCATAGCTATAAAAAATTCACAAATTTTCAAGACAATCTGTATAGGGTTAGGAATCTGTATGGGGTTATAAATCTGTATGGGCTAGGAAAAATTATTTTTAAATTTTTAGTCCGTTTTAAAAACGTGGTAAATTAAAAAAAATATCTGAATAATTATGTTTTAATGATCATGTTTTCAAAAATAAAATGAATAATTTATTAACCCCTTCAAGCCCATGTTGCCAAATGTGGCAACAAGCTCAAATTGATCTATATCCCAGAGTGCCACTTGTGGCAACAAATGCCATATTTAAAATAAACGTTGGAATAATATCGTAGTTGAGTTGTATACCCTGGAATGGGATCCTTAGGTGGGCGGGATTAAATTTGATTGGCTGATTCAAGGTCAAATGCATGTATAGTCCACATCCGTATTTTTGGCGGTCTCCAGTATAAAATGTCATTTGCAACGGTGCAGTGCTGTAGTATTTGATAGTTTTTGGTGCGTTTTATGTGTTAGGATGTTTCATAGCATTAGTTACTGCTTTTCTATTTCGATTGCATATCATTTTCGTTGAAAATATACTAATTTTTGAGATAGTCAGTTTGTTTTTTTTTCACAAATTTAGGCCCCCATAGTAACGCCACTGGATAAAAATCAATAATTTCACTTTTAATATAACTAGAAATACTTTCCTAATGTAGTGCCACCATAATCAGTGTATTACAAAAAACAAAGAAATAAAAAAATTTTCACGTTATCTGGGATATAGGGAGCCACTTGAAAAATTAACCTGGGCATGAAGGGGTTTTAAGAGATCCAATATATTTTCAAATGAATCTTGGAAAAATCTAACTTTTGTTTTGTAGGAAGTATGTAGGAAGAAAATTGTAAGTATTATACCTTGATAATATATTGACTTATGACCAAAGTTTGATATTATAGAAATAGTACATAAATTTCAACAGTGACAATCATTATGGTCATGGATATAGTCAATTTGTGTGAATGTGAGGTTAGAATGTTTAGCAGATTTTTTTATAGAATGGATTAAACAGCAGATTTTGAAATTTTATGAATTTCTGATATTGACTTTATCCACAGCTGGCATGTTATAAAGTCGTGATGTTTCTGTTTACAAACTTCTTATGAGGTCAATAAAATACTAGTGTATTATGATCATAAGATACAGTCTACCTGTGTCATAGAAACCATAGCATAACGAAAAGGAAAACATTCTCAATTGAATATTGAATTGAAATATTTTTCTGTGAATTGAAAAATTCTCGATAAACATGAAGTTATTTTTTGTGAATGTCTAACAGAAAACAACTACTTGACATTGAACTACATCTTATAGATATTCTGAAAGGACCCAGTCAGAGTTGATTCCACATCTGATTTTATGAACATCCTGTTCATATTTTCAAACAAATCAATCGTAGCATAACCTTCTCAAACAACATATTTTATAAATTTTCAGCAACTGTCCTAAATGTCAAATAAGCCCTCAATTTAGGAAAAGTCTTCATGTTTATAACATAACAGCTCTGGATAAAATGTATTGCATTCCATGTCATATCAGTATATAAAACACTCCAGAAAAGCAAACATCTGAGCTGCGCTCTCGTGTTGCTTTTCTTTCGTGTTTTATATGGCTAATAAGACACTCATACAAAAAATAACTATTATGGATGGTTCAAGGTACTGCTATCTGAACATACATTTTATTATTCTGTTTGGTTTTACAAGTATTTTTCACAAACCTCAACCTTGCAGCGTTATCATCTGCTAGGCTGAACAAACACAAACACTCACACAATCCCAACGAGATCCAATGCCAGGACTGCAAACTGGCCTTCACCAACTCCCAAACTCTCACGTGTCACATCCGAGTGACGGGGCACTATAACAAACCGGGCAGGGTAAGCTATGACTGCCAGTACTGCATGAAGAAGCTGCAGTCTGCCATCAACCTCTTCACCCATATCAAAAACTCCCATTTGAAAGAGGGTAAAAGAGATGGTATAGTGTGTCTGGACGAGCTTGATAGTATCGACGATATGGCTAATGACAAAGAAGAGGAGCAAGAGAGCGAGAATGAGTATGTCACTCCAGAGATGCAGGGTTCGGGGATGCAGAAGGATAAGGTGAGGTTAAATATTTCACGTATCCGGCATGGTAATAAGTGACCTGGAAAAGAGAATTATTCTGGTAATTCAGAAAATTTAAAGATTTTTCCCAAGAATCATTTTGTTTATTCATCTAATAAATAGAAACTTCTACAATAAGCAGCCTTGGAATTTTTTGGATAGCCACAGAACCATTTGATTTTTTCTGTGTTTAGAACTAATTTCGAATTGTTGATATTTGTGACAATGCACAATTTGCCATTATTTATCTGCTTGCAATACTACTATATTCAGTCAAATAAATGCACCCTTCTGTTTACATAGCAAAGCTTTCAGAAGAGGATATACATGTTTTCAATTGCATAGAAAACCCTAACAGCAGTGTGTGATATGTCACATCTTTGTAGTATATTATACTCGCCAAGTTACAAAATAAGCCATAAACAAAATTATATTCAGAATCCAGAATTTTGTTGGATTCACAGTTTAATTTGACAGCAAATTTTATACTTTTGCATACCATAGGCAAGAATTAAAAAAAAACAACTCTAAAAGGTATGTTATCTCTCTTCAGCAATAATATAAAATAGATATTCCAGTTTGAAGTGTCTCATAAACTCAAAGCCATTTTGGTGTGACAGAATTAGAAAGATTTATTTTAAAAAGGGAAAATTCTCAATTGCATATTGAAAAGACGGTTTTATGTATTTTTAATATTCAATCGAGAATGTTTCCCTATTCAATGTGAATACCTGCCAAAAGGTTATCTTGGACTATGGAAGATAGCAAGTAAAGTAGTTTATCTGTCAGTTATAGATGATTCCACATCTGATTTTATGACCCCCCTGTTCTTATTCCCAAACCTATCAGTAGAAAGTTTGAGTTCTACAAATAATAATAATAATAATTTGCCTTTATTTCCTCAAAAGAATATTACATAGTAATAAGAGGCATGAGATGTTGTGGGCATCATGCGCAGTTTAGCTAGGAAGCTATTCTTACACTTAATCTGTGCTTTACTTATTTTCTAGTCCTAATACTAAGCCTAAACCTATATCTAGCTTGAAATTCACATGTTTACATGTTATCTCACATGAAAAGACTGCTGTAATAAATTATTCTTAATTAATTTACGAAAATGCAACGGGTGAAATCCTTTGAATCCTCTTGGTAGTAAATTATACAGCATAACCAAGTTGTGTGTAAAACTTCTTTCAAACAGAGACGTGGTATGATGAGGCATTGTTAATGTTAGCTGGTGTCTAACATTTATAATGTGGACATTTTGCATAAAAATCAGTTTTTCTTTAAGATAAGCAGGGGTAGAACTCATAAGCAACTTATGTATTAAGTTCAGGAAAAAATATCTTGTGGAAGTGCTCATATCTAGCCATTTAAGTTCTCTAATTTTATAAGTCACATGATCATATTTTCTCAAATTGAAAATCAGAGGACAACATGTATTTTCTGGATTCTGTAAACTGTTCTTTGTTCTAAACAGGGAAAATAAACGATGTTACAGTGCTAGAGAATTGACAATACGAGACACTCACATAATTGTTTTTTTTTAGACCTGAACTCATTTTACTCTTATTTGCGAAGAGCAATCTTAAGCGTGCATACGGGCGCTGTATTAGTGTCTTGACACGTTCAACAAATCTACATTTTTTATCGATGATGAGACCTAAGTTTTTCAATGATGTCGAGAATTCTAAACGTCTTTCCCCTATGTACAAGCGAATACTTCGTTTGAGCTGTTCTCTCACTCCTGAACAAAATGAGATAGCAAGACTTTTGGTGGAATTTAATGTTAAATTATGCTGAACAGAATATTGACAAATGGCTTGTAAATCGCAGTTTATTTCATCACAAGTATCATTTGCAACAGAGGGGTCAAAATGATGCACAACTTGAGTGTCATCTACACAGGTTTGAAGATGAGAATTTGATTCTTTCGTAAATATCTGCTGTATAGATTACAAACAATAGAGGGCCCAGAATAGACCCTTGAGGAACACTGGAAATAATATGAGCTGGACTCGAAGTAACATCATTTATTTTCCCCATCTGGTATCGATCAAAAAGGTAGTATTTGAAAAACTTAACAGTAGAATCGGCTCACCCATAATATTTTAATTTACTACACAAGAGATTATATGATTGATATAATCGAAAGCCTAGGAATAATCAAATGGATATCAAAATTGAAGCCATCTTTGTATCGCGAGATCTTATGTCATCAGGTAGATTGAGGAGTGAGGTTGTCGTACTATGGACCTTTGTGGAATCCTGATTGATGGAGTGGTAGGTAATATATTATGTTCATTTACAAAAGATGAAACTTGATTATATACAATTATTTCCAAAGCTTTTGATAATACACATAACAGACTGATTGGTCTCAAATCTGTGACATATTTTGGGGAATTATTTTTTGCTATAGGGTTAACAATATTCCATTTATTTGGAAAATAGCCTTTTTCCAAGCAGCAACTTATAATATGGGTGATGTGATTAAGGATAGTTGGAAGACAGAGTTTTACCATATGAAAGCTTATTTGAATATATATGGGTGGAACATATCCCTGTCATTATAGTGACTAGTATTTTCACAAGAATCACTTTTCTTGAAAACTAATATAAAAAAGTCATTTATTTCATTTGGATTTTGTAAGCTGTTAGGGAGGGGATGCAGTTATTTGATTGAATTTTCATTTGTTTTAGAGTTTGCCATAATTCCTTTGACTTATTTGCAGTTTTTAGATGATGTAGGTAAGCTGCTTTTTCCCGTCAAAACGATGCTAAGGCAAAATTTCGTAAGTTTTTGTAATTATTCCAATTTTCATCTGTTTTATTTAACTTGAATTTAGTGAGGGCAGCATTCCTTAGCTGAAATATGATTTTTAAGTTGTCAGTTATCCATGGCGCAAAAGGTTTAGTAACTCTTACCTTTTTCATCGTAGCATGTATATTGAATAACATCAAAATATTTTTTCAATGAGACACTCAAGTTTAGAATCTATATTTTCAATCGAATATATATATATTATTCCAAGCGATCCAATTTAGATCCAAGAGAAATAATTCATGGTCGAAATCTTTAAAATTTCTGTATGTTACTTCTTTGGGACCTGCTTCCAAATGGGTATGTCAATTATACAATAAACCAACATATAATCTGAAATCAAATCTGCATTTATTGTTCCTGATTTTGAAATGGAATATGAAGCTCGTATGAATATAGGATCAATTAACAATGCTAGATGTACCAGTTATTCATGTAGGCTCCTTTATAACTTCTTCGAATCCATATGTATTCAAGCATTCAGAGAAAAGATTGTCTATTTCCAAGTTAGAGTTTACCCAGAAGTAAAATATTGTCAGTCAAAGTTAAAAGTTCTGGTAAGACCGCATTAAAGTATTCTATAGAGCACTGTATATTACTTCGAGGAGGACGATGAACTACTCCTAATACAAAATCGGTTTTGCCTAGTTTTATTTTGATCCAAAGATATTTAAGACTATCAATAGAAACATTTTGTGTTCCACAGTCGATGGAATTGCTTACATAAAATCCAATTCCACCGCCACTTTCTCCCCTATCTTTTCTTATGAGGTTGAATTCTGACAGGAGCTGAAATGGTGTTCTCATTCAACCACGTCTCTGTTACTGCAAGAATATGTATAGAATGTTTTTTGACCAATTGACATAATTCATCGAAACCATTGGAAGGAGACCGACAATGGGCAAGGACACGAAATTTTCAAATTTTTTTTAATGGATTCTTCTACATCTTATGAAAACTTTGTTGGTAGCTTTCTTTTTTTTTTTTTTTATAAAATTTTGAAAAAATATTTGAAGTCGCAAAATACAAATGGCTTTTTTTTTAGTGCCATTGCAAAATGTTGTGATGTAATAATTCGATCAACCAACGTTGCCATATTTTCAAATCTTAGGCCGCACCCCCATAACCAGAATAAATGATTGGCTTTCGCTTTGTCAGAAATTGTTTTGATGGACCACAATGATTCATAATATCAAAAAAAAACTTTATAACAAAAAATTAAACCGACGAAATACAGAACTGAAAAGTAAAAAATAAAATAAACCTTAGTCTCAATAACTAAGCACCTAAACTAATGTAAGTAACTATTTTTGAGTCGGCGCCAAACAAACAAGCAAATGAATTAGGTAAGGCGTAAAATGATGGCATCGAGTTGCGCGCTGACATTCTGATAATTTTTTTGAAGTAATTTAATGATCTTCGTTGATTGTTAGTTTGGTGACGACTCAAAATTAGTTACTTACATTAGTATAGGAGCTTAGTTATTGAGACTAGGAAGGTTTATTTTATTTTTTACTTTTCAGTTCCGTATTTCGTCGGTTTAATTTTTTGTTAAAAGATTTTTATTTTTCAATTTTTTGTGGCAGAAATCTATTAATTACTACCTACTTGTTTTTTGATTACTTCCAAATTACTTACTTACCCATCTTACTTCAACTATTACCAGTTAAATAATATGATTATCTACTTTTACTATTTGTTGTAATATAAATTAATTTTGTTGTTCTGGTTAGTTTATTCCATTACTTTGTATATCATTCCATCCTCTCATAGAATATAATGATTGTGGCGGATGTAGGACAACAAAAATAATGACAATAGCGATCTGTCATTCTCAACTATGTATGTGTGCCAATGTTCACAAGTGAAAAATCAATTATCCCCTATTTTTCTACCCTTAAGGGTTGATAATTCCATTCGAAATCCAATTATGATCAACTATGAGGTATACCCTATCTAATAAAAAAAGAATCATCCAAATCGAAGAACCCAGTAAAAGTTATGCCTGATAGAATCCGTTAACGGACCAGAGGGTGAGTGATCAATATCCTTCATTTTGCTACCCTTAGGGGTGGATTTCATCTTTTAAATTCAAATGGGACCAACTTCGAAGTACACCCTATCCACTGAAAAAAGAATGATCGAAATCGGGCACTCTCAGTAAAAAGTTATGCGTGGTCATACATTAAAAAAAAATATACGCGTCAACTCAACCGCGTCAACCTCCTCCTTTTTGGTTTCGTCGGTTAATAACAAGGTGTATGTGCACTGTAACATCGATAATATATTGTTTGAAGACAGATCGATTTTTTTTACATCCTGCAAATCCGCCATCGTCGCTAGACATTGCGAAAAGTGTTCTAGTTCTGACATTTATAGTTTAAGAAACTTGGCAACATTGCCGTTTAATGTCACAATCGACCCGATTACGCCTATTGGCTGCTTGGTCGTTTACGTCACAAAAAGCGCCAATATTAGTAGCTTCAAAATTTGCTGATTTTCAAAAACCAATAAGAACTGCTGTAATTGAAATTTGACTCAAAAAATATTTTCTATGACAATTTATATATGCGTTATGTATATTTAGAGCGATAATAATTTCTAGTGTCCTTGCCTATTCAAACGTGCAATATGTAAATTTTCGAATTTCAAATTATTTAACATTATAACAAGTTCTAGAGATAATATTTTTCACACGATTTTATATACATTACAAGTGTCTTTTATATCATGGTCTATGGGAAAATTTGTTTTGTATCTAGAGTTATTTTCTATACAATTTATAAACATGCAATTATTTACAATATACAAAGATAGGTTCGAGATTTGAAATGTCATTTTCTGCCTGGACGTGTATAATTCAATAGGTGTATTATTCCAGTTGGTTCAGTTTTCAATTAATTGTTTTTTTTTCCAATTTTTGTGTTTGATCTGCTTCAAGGATATGTATTTTCTTCCACCACAGGTAAAAATAATTTCAAACGTCAAAGTCCCTCCCAATCAACAATCTTCAGATGGGGCCCAACAATCCCAGACTATATCTCTAGAAGCCAGTTCGGAGGCCGAATCATTGAACAATGTTGCCAGTGGAATCGCCACTAGCCTTGGCCTTGTTGATATTGTTGTTCTCGATGATAATCAGCAGTATATTCTCCAAGACGGGCAACATGAACAAACAGAGTTCATCATACCGGAGTTGTCTTCAGGGCAGCAATTTGCAAGACAAGTCATCACAACGCAACACAATACAGTAATACCACAGGGTGAGTCATATGAACCATTTGGCGATCATTAAATATTTAACTGATTAATAAAAAAAGTACATCTTGAATCATATCTCATCTGAAAAATCTACATGTTGAATCAGATATCATCAGAAAAAATCACTAATAGTTTGCAAAATAATCGTCTATATCGGCTATATATATATATATATATATATATATATATATATATATATATATATATATATATATATATATATATTGTTTTTGTTTTAATGTCTTTTTACCGATGTATCATTTATAATTTTGCTATTCTGTCGTGTACTAAGATGAAAAATTTTTGCCTAGATTTTTATACGAAGTAAACATAAAAATTGATTTGTTTTATCTCATCTTATCAAGTATTGCGAATGAAACTTTTTCCTTTGTCTCCATTTGAAAAATGTTATTTCATCTTAGGTATGATCCAAACATCTGGATCTGATATAGGGTCAACTGACGAATTGGTGATGGTACTGACTGATCATGATTACCCCGATGAACACGATGGAGAAAACCAAGAAAATTCAAATATTGTCGTTTTGTACAGTCATCCTGTGGAAGGACAAGAGGGACAATATATCACATCTCAGGTAAGTTTCTAGCCTATTAGCAATCATAAATGAATGACAACTTCTAACAAATTGAAATTCATTTTAGGGAAATCTTCTGGTGAATTCGCAGACTGGCATGCTGGAAATTCGTAATGGAACTACAATTGCATCAAGCTCCAATCAAATGATTATGACCAATGCTGTGGAGACACCTGTGGAATCTATCGAGATGATACAAAGGTATTTTTAATGAAATTGCTTTTAGTGTAGAGCATATGAATTTGGGAGAAATTTTGGCATTCTACTCCTCCATTTCGTGTAAGGGGCCATTCATTAATTACATAAGGACAATTTGGCCATTTTTGACCCCCCCTACCACATAAGATTTCTCGGACTCCCCCTTCTTACGTAAGATTATATCTGGTTTTAGGATAGAATCAATTGCACTTGAACTCATAATTTGATATAAGATCCAAAAAGTAAAGATAGACACATTAAAGATTTTGATAGCCTAATAAACAATAAAAAATTTCAAAATAAAAATATGTATGAATGAAATTGTACATTAAATAAATAATAGTTTAACAAAACTAAAAAACACGCTTTTATAGAAAACCAGAGTAAAAAAATAGAAAATAAGAAAAAATGTATTCTATTTAAAAAAAAGCGTGGGGTGCATGGTATCGCGTCGGCCAACAATTACCTGTGATCCGAGACATTTCTTACTTTACTGCCCTAGGTGTGCAATGTACTATACAATTATTGATACCATGCACCCCATTTTAAATAAAATACATTTTTTTCTTATTTTCATTTTTTTTAGTCTGGTTTTCTATAAAAGCGTGTTTTTTAGTTTTTTCAAACTATTATTTATTTTCAACTTTTTAGTTTAGTTTTCTATTAATGCGTGTTTTTAGTTTTTCAAACTATTATTATTATTAATTTTTTTTAACTGTTATTCTCCAATATTGAATAGAATCGGACTATAATCACAAAACTCGCGGCCATTTTGGAGCCGCCATATTGAATCCTTCAATTTTGACAAAATAATCATAATCTCCGACCCCAAAAACCCCCACACACCAATTTTGAATAGAATCAGACCATAATCACAAAACTCGGCCTCCATTTTAAAGCCGCCATCTTGAATTTTTCAATTTTTACAAAATAATCATATTCGACCCCAAAAACCCCCACATACCAATTTTGAATAGAATCGGACCATAATCACAAAACTCGGCCCCATTTTGGAGCCGCCATCTTGAATTTTTCAATTTTGACAAAATAATCATAATCTCCGACCACGAAAACCCTCAGATACCAATTTTGAAGCGAATCGGACCATAATCACAAAACTCGTACGCCACATTGGAGCCGCCATTTTTTTTTTGACACAACAATTTCTTAATGCATTGTCACCGGAATTATGTACACCTGCCAAATTTCAAATCATTCGGACGTTTGGAAGTGGGTCAAAATCGCGCCCAAAGGAGTCGGTTACAAACAAATATACAAGTGAAGCTAATATAAAGCGTGTAAAAAAGAAAAATAGATCTTAGAGTTGTTTTCCCCAACGCTTAGCTCTCAAATATCCATCACTCTATTTTAGCAATCGCACATTTCGACTTGCCCCCCTCCTCCTCTCGAGATAAGGGCATGTAGAGATTTTGAGAACCCATCCCCCCTCAGGACCCTTACGTAATTAATGAAGGGCCCCTATGAAATGAAAAATTTAATGATATGAGATGGGTAAAAATTCGAATGAAAGATAAAATATGAATGAAAAATAAATAATGAATCACACCAAACTTTCACTTTTTTCATTTCCTCTGATATTTTATGATGTAACTCTACAAGATCTTCTCCTTGCCATAATAGCGTCGTATCATCTGCAAACAATGTTCAACTGAATGATATCATTGATGAAAAGTAGAAATAAAATTGGTCCCAAACTGGGACCTTGAAGGACTCCCATTTCTATTTTTCCAGTTTTTGAATCGGTTAACAGTCTTACAACCTGTGTTCTGTGTGTCAGGTATGATTCAATCCATTTCACACTCGTATTACTGAAACCATAACAATGAAGCTTCCGCAGTAGAATTCCATGATCTACATAGTCAAATGCTTTTGTAAAATTACAGAAAATAGCTGCTGCAAACGTCCCAGAGTTAAGTTCTTCATGCACTTTTTGAAGAAAATTGAAGACGGCATCATTTGTATTCTTTTTTTTTTGGAAAGCGAACTGTTGTGCACTTTGGGTGTTATTTGCAATGGGGAAATAAATAACTTTTATGGGGATTTAACAAAATTTTGTAGTCTTTTAATTCCACGTCTCTGTATAACATGTAATAATGTTTTAAAAATCATTTATATTGAAATAAAAAACTATTACATAATATAAACAAGCTACTCATTATACCTAGGACTGTCAACTCAGATAAATGCAGAAAAAGTGTGGGGATTCTGGTGCAGTTTTTTCTGGTTTCCTGTGACTGAAATAACCTCAGTTTTTGAATTCATAGTTGTTTCTTAACCTAGGAAATTAGTAGTTCTATATTTTTATAAGTATGAATTAATTTCTTGGGTAATAAAGACGTAATTTTTTTCAGATTTGAGAAAATTAGAATTTAACAGAATTTACACTGACAGAAAAGTGGAAAATCACTAAAATTGGTTGAGGAATCTCCCACATTTTCTTATTGAATTTCAAAAATAGCCTTGTATGACTTACAAATATGCTTGTGTGTGATATTCATTCTTTAACAGCCATCAAAATGCTTTTTCCTTTTGAGGCTTTTTACACGCTTTATATTAGCTTCACTTGTACGTTTGTTTGTACAGACTCCTTTGGGCGCGATTTTGACCCACTTCTAGACGTACGAATGATTTGAAATTTGGCAGGTGTACATAATTCCGGTGACAATGCATTAAGAAACTTTTGTTTGAAAAAAAAAACAAAATGGCGGCTCCAATATGGTGGACGAGTTTTGTGATTATGGTCCGATTCGCTTCAAAATTGGTATCTGAGGGTTTTCGTGATCAGAGATTATGATTCTTTTGTCAAAACTGAAAAATTTAAGATGGCGGCTCCAAAATGGTAGACGAGTTTTGTGATTATGGTCCGATTCTATTCAAAATTGGTATGTGGGGGTTTTTGGGGTCGGAGAATGTGATTATTTTGTCATAATTGAAGGATTCAAGATGGCGGCTCCAAAATGGCGGACGAGTTTTGTGATTATAATCCGATTCTATTCAAAATTGGAGAATAATAGTTGAAAAAATTTAATAATAATAATAATAGTTTGAAAAACTAAAAAACACGCTTTAATAGAAAACAAAACAAAAAATTTGAAAATAAATAATAGTTTAAAAACTAAACTAAAAAGTAGAAAATAATTTTAAATGAGTTTGAAATAAGAATACAGTGATTACCAACAAATTTATTTCATCGTAAAAAAGGGGGGTGCTTTTTAAGATATTTTCATAATGATTCTACTTTTACCAATATCTGTCCATGAAATAACAATTGACATCAAGCACCCCACACTTTTTTACGATGAAATAAATTTGTTGTTAATCACTGTATTCTTATTTCAAACTCATTTAAAATTATTTTCTACTTTTTAGTTTAGTTTTCTATTAAAGCGTGTTTTTTAGTTTTTAAACTATTATTTATTAATATGATGTTGTAGAGAAATTGAGGGCCACAAGGATCTCAAGCAAGAACCGTACTATGAGGAAGATAGAAAACTTGAAATTTCATCCCACCAACAGCCCCCAGAGCATGTAGAATCCCAACAGACTGTGGTAGAAGAAAGTGTTGAAGAAACAGTGGATCATGGGAAGCCTCATCAAGAATCAGTTGCAGATCAGTCAGAGATTGTGGAACATCAAGAAGACAGTCAAGATGCAGAGAAAGATGGTGAAGATGATGTTGACAATAGCAGAGATTGTAGTATGGAGGAACCAATGGAAATTGAAGATATACCAAAGGATACTACGATAAAAGAGAATGAAAGCCAGATACAGGTAGTGCAGGTAATTGTTTGAGTGCTCTCAGGAAATTTAACTTGAATTTGATGTCTTTTTTGTTTCCATTATGTCCATTTGCGAAACAGCAAATAGACAAATATTCCAAATTAGATGGTGATGGGGACTTTGGAAATATATTCTCGTGGTGGTGTGAATGTGAGGAAGAAATTTTTGAAATACTGACTAATAAAAGGATAAGCAGTATTTTTTAATTTGTTGCGACTCCCAATCTGATTAATATATCAAATTGGTTTGTAAATGTAAAAAGAAACATCTAAAGACCATCAGGATATTTTCCCTTCAAAGGGTATAGTGACTTTTTTTTTGGAAGGTGGAGGAAATCCTTTATGGACATCTTGCGGTAGTGTGGGACTCCACCTGCAGCTCATTTAATTTGTAAGTTTGACGTGTCCAAAATTGTATTCTATTATATACCAAATAAACTCGGTAAATATCATGCAAGTTGTCAATATGTTGTGTCAACATGTTCTCGACAATCTTCTTTGAACTAATACACTTTTTTTATTTTTCTCAGGAAACTGCTGACATAGAAACTACAGTGGTTTCCGAGGCTGACGTACAGACGCCTCAATCCACTGAAAATGAACAAGAGGGCATAGATATCCCTCCAGAAAATTCAAACACTTCGACTGGAGAATCTGAAAATGTAATTATTAATGATCCGACAAGTCTCAGTATGGAGGAACAGCCGCATATAGAAATCGAAGGACCCAAAGATGACATACAAGAAGTAGAGGAACCTATGGAAGTCGATGGCCAGATTGGAGGAGAAGGGATAACTGAAGAAAGGCAGCAAGCGGTTGAGAATGAAGAGTGTGGAGAAGAAAATCGGACTGAGGATGGAATGGAGAAACTTGATGAAGGTCATTCGGAGAATGATAAAGGTCATTCGGAGAATGATAAAGGTAAAGAAAGTCTTCGAATAGATATTTTCTAACTTGTTGCACTCCCATGAATGATGGATGTATAATGCCATTTTATAACAAAGTATTGTGGTTAAAAATAAAAATAAATCTTGAAAGTATCCAAAATATTTTGGCAAATTCAACAATATTTTGGGAACTACTGTCCGGCCTAACCTAACCCAAATTGCTGCTCGGAGCCGTAAGAAAACACTGGCAATTGTCGAATACAATAAACATTTAAATATATGGAATTTTGAACTGACTATTTGAGAAATGTAAAAAGGGAGCCTGACAATCCTTATTAACATTCGTTGCAGGCTACCGGCACCATTCAAACTGTGCCTCTGCAATGGGTGAGGAAACGAAATTTTCGAAATATTTTTAATGGATTTTACAGCTTAAGAAAACTCTGGTTATTCTTTCTTTTTAATTTTCTAAAACTTAGAAAAAATGCAAAATTCAAATGGCTTCTTTCTAGCGCCATTGCAAAATGTTGTTATGTAATCACCGCTCAACCAATCCCACAGTTGACCCCTTCAATCAATTTTGCAACGTTGCCATATTTTCAAATCCTTACATTGCGAATAGTGTTCTAGTTCTGAAATTTAAAGTTTAAGAAACTTGGCAACATTGTCGTTTAATGTCACAATCAACCTGATTACGCCTATTGGCTGCTCGGTCATTTACGTCACAAAGAGCACCAATATTGGTAGCTTCAAAATTTGCTGATTTTCGAAAACGAATGAGAACTGCTGTAATTGAAATTTGACTCAAACAATGTTTTCTGGGTACATTTATATATGCGTTATGTATTTTAAAGCCATAATAATTTTTCATGTCCCCGCCTATTATGTCAATTTTACACTAATGAAAACAAACAACGAACCTCGTTATATCCTAACTGCCACATAAAGTTAAAACTAGTATATGGTTTTATAGATGTGTGCAGCTGTTTTACTGCTGATTCCTCTGTTATAGGTAAGGGCCCGGAAATGTTTAGCTCTTGTAATGCACTTTTTTTTCATCAGCTGAGTATGATGATTAAAGTTAATTTTTGGGACTATGTGAACTCCTAAGCACTTAACTACAGTGCTACTTCTTACTGTATGATTGTTTACAGTTACCGTAGGCGAATCATCTGTTATTTTGTGGTTGAAGATTATCAGTTGAGATTTTTCGGGATTTGGCTTCAGCCTCCATTTGTCACACCATGTCATAGTGTCTTCCATCGAGTCTTGTAACTTACTTACTGCTTTCTCCCGCGTTTTGTTGTGGCTAATTATGGCCGTATTGTCAGCAAATTGCATTCCGTAGGATGAGGTGAGATGTTCTGGGGGGTCTGGATTGTTCTGGATGAATAGGTCGCAACAGTAGATGTTATACAAAAATGGGGACAGGGGTGAGCCCTGCGGGAGACCTTGTTTTGGGTGAAAGAAGGCAGATGTCTGGTGATTTACTTTCACTTGGAGGGACTGTCTTAGTCTGGGATCTTATATGTAAGGTTTCTTGATGTCTCCTGATGAAGTCGTGACGTACAGGTATGTCTATAACGGGAGGACGGTAGCCGTACATGTAAGTCCGACATTTCCCATGAATATTTTTTGAAAGAAACTGATTTTTATTGCCAATTGGATTATTAAAATTAATTTTATCTTAATTTTAGCAAAAATAAAAAATAAATCATAATGTAACGAAATTTTTAAAATTTATTCTTGAACAAAAAATAGCATGTAACGAAAAAACTTAATTGAATACACATAAACGAATTAAGAAATAAAGTAAAAGGCTATAGACATTCAGACGTTCAGAGTGCTGTTGTGTTACCAAAGAGTAGAACTATAATCTTTGGTGATACTGACGACGCGCCGGTCACGGCGCACTCGTATGCCACATGAAACTAGTTTGTCCCAGCTCCGTTCCAGTGGTAAGTGCATGCTTTCCAGACGTCTCGAAAGGGTTAAAAAATATTATGAGTAACAGATACAGTTTTTTCCTTCACAAGAAAAGTAAACAATACCGACAGGAGGCCATGTTGACAATTGACTTGATAACCAACTAGGGTTTTCAGGTAGGAAAAATTCTGTCGTGCGCCCCTAGCGGTGAATTTGAAAGCTGTCTACGAATGATATGACGTTTGAATGAATGATCTTACTGGTGAATGAAAGATCTTACTTAGCAACATATTTTCACTCATTGGGACTCGCGTTATAAAACTAAATTAATGGTAGGCGATCAAGAGTCGTCCTAACGACCAACTTGAATGAGCCGGACCAAGATTTATTGATTAGGATGGTTTTTATGGGCATCAATGTGGAAAAATCAGAAAAATTAACATTGTTTTTTATAAGAACGTAAAGAAACAAGAAACGCATTACAAAGCATTACGAATGCAATAGGCTAAAGCATTACAAATATAATAGGATAAAATATTTAGGCCGTAGTAGCATTGTGCATGGCTTTTCTTGTAATCGCCATTTTCAATAAATAATATGAATTCTTCGCTCGAATTACTGCATCAACTGATCTTGATATCGGCACCCTCCAGAAACCATGTGTTTGCATTATATATACATAGCCACAACAATATATTGTTTCTAGCCAACAGATGGCCTACTGCATCATGTGACATTACATTGGTACCAACCCGGTTCAATTATACAATTACTTTTATTTAGATAGCGTGAGATCAATGTGATGCCGCAAATTAAATCTTTCAAAAAACCAATGTAATTTCGAAACTTATAATATATATATACAGGGTGGCCCATCGAAAATGTACCGCAAAAGGCATTACAGGGTGGGAAAGAATGTTTTGGCAAAATCCAAAAACACTTCGAGATTGTTTGTCAGGGGGACACATTTTGACGCAAAAAGCATAGTAAAACCTTCAACCCCCTAAGTAGGGGTGTCATCCCAAAAAAAAATTCAAATGGGAAGGGGGGCCAAGGGATACCCATTAGAAGAAACTTGTCATTCCCTATACAGTGCTGCTTAGTTTTTGAAAATCGATCCACTCTTTTAGAAAATATGGAGCGTTCAAACTCCAACAATAATGTGTGACGAAAAATGCAAAAATCGATGCAATTGTACTTTAAAACTTATTTATTAATCAAGTAAATGCTTGAATTGCTGTCCGCCAACCTGCATACAGTGGTACAAGTTATTTTCAAACCATTGTCGTACATTCTGGAGCATTTGCGGTGTCACTTCGCGACATACGTTAATAATTCTTCTTTGCAACTCTTCTAATGTGTCTGGTGGTGTTTTAGAAACAAGGCTTTTTAGGTGTCCCCACAAAAAAAAATCTGATTGACTTAAGTCGGGTGACCGAGGTGGCCATTCAATTGTGCCCCGTCGTCCTATCCATCGTCCTGGAAACGTGTCATTTTAATAATTGCACACATTTTGGGAGTAATGCGGAGGAGCTCCGTCTTGTTGGAACATCAGTTCCTGTTCATTGTATGCGGAATCGTTCTCAATGATATTTGTTAGAGCTAGGTCGATGGCATTTTGTAGTAAATCCAAGTACATATTGCCTGTTAAATTTCCAGGATGGAAAAAAGGTCCTACAATGGAATTTCCAAAAATACCAGCCCACACATTTAACTTCTGGGGGTGTTGCGTGTGTGACTCGTGGAAAATCCTTGAATTGGTGTCAGCCCAGTAACGGCAATTGTGGCAATTCACTAAACCATTTAGGAAGAAGGAACTTTCGTCTGAAAAACACACATTAAATAGGAAATTACCATTGATTAACGCTCGCTCACTCATAACTTCGCAAAATTGCAAGCGACGATCAAAGTCGTCTTCATTTAGTTCGTGCACTAAGCGAATTTTATAAGGATGGAATTTGAATTTTTGTAATAACCATTGGACACTAGTACGAGACACACCCGTCGCAATGGCCAATTGTCTTGTACTTAGCGTATTATCTACTGCAACTTGCCCAAATACTGCTATTTCCGTAGGTTCATTTAGTACTAGATTTTCAAGTTGCCTCTTTTTGTTATGAACCGAACCTGTTTCGCGAAATTTTGTCACCAATTCGCCAACAATTTTTCCAGAGGTATGTTTGTCAGGATGCCGTTGGTTGAACAACCCCGCGACCCGATTTCCACATTCCTCGTTTTTGAAAAAAAGGTCAATAATTTCCACTCTTTCTGCAATTGAATACACCATAATGATAAATTTTAAAGTCCACAATTTTTAAACACGTTAACCACGACAGGTATCTAGCAACTACTTGACCTAATTTAAACGTGCAGAAAGAAACCCGATAATTTTTTACTCACTAAAATGAGCCAAAAAAATCTGCAAATCGGCAAAACAGCGAATTCATTTGAAGGAATTTATTTCAATAATACCTACGATAAGTTTCAAAGTACAATTGAATCGATTTTTCGTCACACATTATTGTTGGAGTTTCAACGCTCCATATTTTCTAAAAGAGTGGATCGATTTTCAAAAACTAAGCAGCACTGTATAGGGAATGACAAGCTTCTTCTAATGAGGTATCACTTGACCCCCCTTCCCATTTGAAAACATTTTTGGGATGACACCCCTACTTAGGGGGTTGGAGGTTTTACTATGCTTTTTGCGTCAAAATGTGTCCCCCTGATAAAACAATCTTGACGTGTTTTTGGATTTTGCCAAAACATTCTTTCCCACCCTGTAATGCCTTGCGGTACGTTTTCGATGGGCCACCCTGTATATTTAAATATAACAAGTCATATTTGTAAAAAAGTGACAAAAAAAAATTAAAAAATATTGCTAGTTGAGTGACTTTTTTTTCCTTGTACAGCTGTCGTCAACATGTTAATATCCATGTAAAAAATCTCAGTTTGCTGAAGTTTGTTCTAACTATCAGACACCAAACTGTTCCATGAATATTTTAAACTTTGGCTTAATTGCCGGTACAATTTCACATTATGTAGATCTATATGGGTTATGTGCCCCTTTCTAGGTTATTCTTCAGAAAAATTATTCATATGAGGGTTATAAGCATTTGAAAAATAGAGGGGGCGGGGGTAGGTAAACAAACGATTTTCCACTCATTTCTGAATATTGTTTGTTCGTTGTGCTGGATTTTTTTATTTTATATGGCCAGTCAAAGGCTGTATACTGTGATATGCATTTACATATAAAAATACAGATTTTTGAGAAAAAAATATGCTTTTCAACTAATATTTGTAAATCCTGCTTTGTCAGATAAAAAGTAGGTCAAATACATCTAAAATTTCATCCTGAAAATAATCACTTGAATTTTATCAATCATCTTTCTTATAACCTCTCGTGCTATTTATAAGGAACATTTGGATCCTTGTTGAACATGGACTCCAATCATATACAGAATGTTTCGAAATTATGTTAGGGTATTGAACTTCTACTCCAACACAACAAAGTCATTCAAGTGTAAAAATAACTTTAGACATTACAAAAAAGTTATTTCAGAACAAACTGCAGCCTCAAATGGAGAAGAGAAAGGGGAGACTGAAGAGGCAGCTGAAGAAGATACAGTAGAAGAGGAAGCAGAAGAAGAGGAAACAGTTGAAGATGAAGACGAGCAGGGCTCTTCTGAAGTGCAACCGGAACCATCGGAAGCTACTAGTACAAACAATGACGAGGATGCAAATTCGCCAAGACAAAATCAAACACATGAACAGCCTGACAAAAGCCAGGTGGATATAAATAAAACCATTTTAGATGATTGGGAAGATGAATCTGATTCACAGCAGAGCGAAAAACAAGCCAATGCAAAGGTACAAAATACAAACTTTTTAAATGCTCCCCCAGTTATTTTCACCCTCACGTCCATCAACAGGTTACTCCATAACCATAGTAGGTTTACAGAGAGTTGTGTTACAATAAGTTTTTTTTTTTTAGTAAAATTGACAAATGTAAATTTATTTTTAGGAAACGAAGCAAAGTGAGGAAATTGAGCAAGGGGAAGAATCAGAAACATCTAAAACAGCAGCTGCTGCTGATAATGTCAACAAGTTGATGGATGACTGGGAAGAAGAAGAAGAGGAAGACAAGAAATTTTCTGAATGAGTTTTGGAAAGGATATTGTAAATAAGCTGAGGTGAGTTTACGAGGTTCACCAATTTTTTTTGGCACAATCTCATATGCACAAATTGCCTAAAGAACTAAATATAAAGAGGATTGAGTGTGGAAATGGAAACCTTTTCAACTGCTGCATGAAGCATATTAATTATCATGCGAACACTATATGGATGTTAATAAAATTGAAAGATAGATGACGGTCAAAGATAATTGAAGAAGTCTATAACATTATTGAACATCAAAATCAAGTTATTGAAGAATAAAGCCTTGTCAGAGAAAACAATCAAATCAGATAAGATTGAACATAAATATCTTAATTCAATCTGATATATCACATGTGGCATCCATGATTCTAACTGAACTCCTTGAAAAATATATAATGAACGGCACTGTACTCGATGATCTGATTGACCTAAATAAATCTAATCGCAATTTACTGAACAACATACATAGATGACTTCAGATATCATCATTCTCTTTGTGAAGAACCATCTGACGTTCTCGTTAAAAATATGTTCCAAGATGGTTTATATTTTTCTTGATCAAAAATATTTTTACATACCTTGCCTGACATCACTATAATTCACTGATTTGAAATTACTTTCGTAGAAGAAAGGAAAAATGCTCTAATTCATTTTTTAATTTAACATGAACATATTCTACTTTATTGTATAATGGCTGACAAGTTTCAGAACACAAGTTTACAAGTTATCGCTATTGTAGCTCGCTCGATAAAGGCCGGAGAATGGCATATTCATTCCTTTTAATATGATCGTGCTGTCAGAATGAATTTGTCGCTCATCTTCTCAACTCAATGACTATTAGCCGTTACCCACGGTTAGATGGCGCTAAGATTTTCAATAGGGAATGAATGAATGAATCTCTGAGCATATCAATAAGATATATCATTACAGCAGAGATGAGAATTTCTAACAACATAAATATTATGACGAAAAACCAAAATATAACTGACATGTTTTTTTTGAAGTATACTGAATAATCATGCTAGAATTTACGTCTACAAAATCAACATGTTATCTTCAGGTTGGTCAGAATTAGGATTCAAATCAAGACGAGACGAATTGGAAAGAGTGGCTGACTATAGTTAAAGATACCAGATGACACTGGTTTTTTACAGCTTTTGTAAATATGACTTTTTTATCACTAGACAAGAAGTTATTTCCAAACTAGGAAGTTTTTTAACTACTTTTTGTGTTCCATATGAACCTAGTTTGAAAATAATTCTTTCTGTACATTATTTATTCTTTGATAAGTTTTATTTGCCTTATTTTTACAACCAAAATGGGGCATGTAATTTTTTTGAATCATATATGAGAAGTTGCAAGAACTGTAAATTCTGGAATCAATAATTTTTTCCTCAAAAAAAAATCATCAAGACTTATCATTAGAATGGAGCTTTTCACAAAATATTTTTATTTTTTGATGAGATCGTATGTGTTGCTTTCTTTGTACTTGTAGTTTTTTTAAGGAACACATGTTTTAATTTTATTCCAGTTGTCCATGATTTCACCATTGCTTTCTGTTACCATATATATTATTTTATTTATACAATTGAAAATGAAAAGTTTGTTTATCTACTATCATTTATTTTTTATTGAAAACTCATTATTGAGAAACTTCTATCGTTTTATTCTCAATGTGTATGAAACATAGTTGTGGGGATTTCAAGTAGAGTATAATTTGGTGAATGTAGCAGATAAGCAGAGTATAATGATTTTTTTTGCGGGATTTTGACACTCTTACTGGTATTTTAAATCAGTTAAAAGAACAAAATTTCTATTAAAAAAAATTAAAACATTCGAAATTCTCATGAATACCAAAAGTAAATGAGTATTTTTCCGAATTTTATGGTGGCACATTGCAAATTTATCCGCTTCTCGCAGTGTTTTCTCACAAGTTTAGGCAAAATATGCACATGTAGAAATAAAAATGTACATATCCGAGAATTTCATTGCACAGTGCACAAGTAAAATTTATATTTCAATGTTAGACCTGGGCTGAAGCCTTTGAAAATGGTAAAAAGTGAAAAAAAATAATAGTAGGATGAAACCCATTGGAAAAGGAAGAGAATACAACAAAAATGAAAGGAAAAATAATTTACGGGCGATCTGAGGTCGGGAAGTGGAAGGGGGTGAGTTTTTAAGGGTAACAAACGGTTTATCTCGATTTCCGGCAAAACTACAAGTCCTATGAAAAAAAGTTACCTGGCAAAGTTGTAGGTAATCAAAAGATCTACAACTTTTGTATTCACACTTTCACATCACATAACCTCAAAATTTATGTAAAAAATTCAAATAACCAAGTTTTTGTTTTTTTATTTTTATCTTTTACAATTTTTTTTTTACGAAATTTTGTGAAACTTTACCTTTTTATGTCCCAAATACACTGATTTTTTTTATTTAAAATATTTATTTTTTCACCTTATTTTGACTTAATATCGAAAAAGCACCCTAATTTTCAATCGAAAATTCTCCTGTCAAATTATCAGCTTTTTTAAAAAAGTTGGTGGGCTTTTTGTTGGTTGAAATCTCTACTTTCTGATGGTATAAAAAAAATATACATTACTATGGTAAATGTTCTCAGAAAATGCAAAGAAAGAAAAAACTCGAATCCGAAATATTTTTTTTTATCATTATGTACAATTTTGAGCTATTTATTAAAATTTAGACTTTAATTACTCGAAAAACGTAAGATTCCGTGTTACATTGATAAACAAAAAAATTGCAAATCGAAATAGTATACTACTATATTTATTGCTATTTCAAGATAACTTATAACCGAGTGACCTACGGAAAATTTTAGCTCATCAAAAGGTATTTCATAGAGAATTGGGTAAGGGGCTAGGAGGGTCTGGGCCTTACTACCTGTTATTTCTTTGCATTTTCTGAGAACATTTACCATAGTAATGTATTTTTTTTACACCATCAGAAAGTAGAGATTTTAATGAACAAAAAGCCCACCGACTTTTTTAAAAAAAGCTGATATTTTGACGGGATAATTTTTGATTGAAAATTAGGGTGCTTTTTCGATATTAAGTCAAAATAAGGTGAAAAAATAAATATTTTAAATCAAAAAAATTACAGTATGTTTGGGACATAAAAAAGGAAGTTTTCACGAAATTTCGTAAAAAAAAAATTTTTTTGTAAAAGATAAAAATAAAAAACCAAATACTTGGTTATTTAAATTTTTCACATAAATTTTGAGGTTATGTGAAAAAAGTGTGAATACAAAAGTTGTAGATCTTTTTATTACCTACAACTTTGCCATTTAACTTTTTTCCATAGGACTTGTAGTTTTGCCAGAAATCGAGATAAACCGTTTTTCACCCTTAAATACTCACCCCCTTCCACTTCCCGACCTCAGATCTCCCGTAAATTATTTTTCCTTTCATTTTTGTTATATTCTCTTCCTTTTCCTGGGTTTCATCCTATTATTATTTTTTTTGGTTTCAAAAATTATCTATGTGTCCTACATTGCATTTGTAATATAAATGCATTTTATTGAACCCAATTACATTGATCCAATAGGCTATTGACCTAAGTCCTTCAACCCATTGGGATTACACAATCAATATCATATAAATTTATGTTATAAACAAATAGGTGTTGAACGGAAATAAAAAAAAACAAAGTTGAGATAAAAAAAAAACAATTGAGGATTTCATGGTTGTGTTCTAGAAACGTGCATGTGATGGGGGGTGATGCCTGGTAATCTTTTTATAGCATATTTTTTCGGAATATCCAAGTTTTCCGTTTTCCTGAAGAATTTATGGGTCAGTTGTCGTAAAAGATCATCAATTAGCAAAACTTTTGTCCTCCGGTACAGTGTTGCATTGAATGGGTTGTGGAGATGGTTATTGGGGTGGTGCATTCTGCATCTTCCGTAAAGATGAATGTTTCAGCTACTCTGAGGTTATTTAGAACTCTGTTTTTGAATTTAAGGTATATTATGTGTCCATACTCCGTCATTGGTCGGCATATCATCTTGTAGATGCGGCTTGCCTGATGTTGATACCATTTCCTCTGTAGGTAAGATTTTGAAAGTGTTTAGCTCTAGCAATTGAATTTTTCTTCTCGGGTAGAATATGGGCATTAAAATTCAGTTGGTTATCGAACCTTATAGACTGGTACCTAAGTTCAAAAAACGTGTCAATTCTTGCTACTGCGAATTAAAACACGTGTGAGGGCTCGTTGGATTCTTAATAACATCGAGAAAAATGTGCGAAAGCCTCAAACAAAAACATTTGCAAAAGTTATAAACAATTAAAGAATCCAAAAAAAGGAGGCTAGTTTTTTGCAAATAAATCGAAAACTATCAACGTTACAGAAATAAAAAAGAGGAAATTTCGGGAAAAAAGAATTTGACTCCCGCAACTTTATCTCTATTATTAATACTTTTCTTTTAATTTTGAAAATAGGGCTCCGCGTGGCGTGTCATTACGCTGCCTTGAAACTAGCCATTGCAAGTATTCTTTTTATACTCTCAAATATTGAAATTTGCAAAAATTATGGTATTGTCTAGACTTTTGTAAATAGGATTTTCCGAGATTGGGTTTGAGTCACCATTTGTTAAACCAGGAGGAAATGCAGTCCATTAATTCTTGTAGGTTCTCAGTGACTTTCTGTGTTGTTCCTTTGTGAGCTATCAATGCGGTGTTATCTGCATATTGTAGAATTAACTTGAAAAGAAAGAAAAAATGGGAGCCAATAATATTGAAAAAAAATTGTTGTTTGTTTTCAACTGCTTTCTTAGTTGCTTTACGAACCCTCAGAAGTGACTGAAAACTTGTATCAGTTAAGATCTCGGGGACCTTACCTTTTATAGTGGGTTCCGAAACCATATCATATGATACACAAATAATAAATTGTGCCACCAGACTGATGTAAAAGCAGCGAACCTAATAGTTTTTTCATTGGATGCCGGTAATTTCATTGTTTCTTCAGCCTCAGTAAAAGGGTTAAATTGAGCCCCGCAACTATGTTTCCCTTTTGATATTTCAATTCGAAAGTATCACTCATATTTTTTGTCATCATTGATTCTCTATTTACATAATTGCGATTTGTGTATTATATTTCAAAATTTATTTTCAATTTGTATACATATACAAAATGTATTTACTCTTTTATTTACATATACCTAATGCCAGAACAAGATACATAGGAATTTTTTCCTAAACCAAAAACCTAATTGGATTCAGTATAAGATGCTCCAATCTTCTGGATACTCGGAATTCTTCCTTTGGTGTAATTTATTTTGTTTTGTGAAACTTGTACAAAGTTTTCCTTTGAAATTTTCAAGTTGTTACTGTTATCAATGAAATGAGGAAATTTCTAAATGAAAACTTTTCTACAGAGAAATTGATGTTAGTAAAACAAAGTTATATTGAATTTTTTTCAATGTATCTTGTTCAATCGGTTAGCCATAACAAAACATTGTGTGAAACCAATTGTACCAGTCTTTCGGTGATTATTTTTTATCCTAATTATGTATATATGAATTGTTGGGATATGGAGAAAATATCACTGTAGTACTGCGTGTCAAGTAGATATAGGAAGTGCTATCATGTCATGTTTGTGTATATTCTTTGTAATATTAAATTTTCTAAAAGGAATTTCAGCATTTTGATTCAACAATACCTAGCTTTGAATGCGCCACTGGGCAAAAAACACAACTTTAGCTGACAAATATATTGTTACCAATTCATTACCCCACTATCGTAATCACCTGCCGCCGAAATATATTGGAATGTAAACAACCCGAGGCAGGTAGCTGTGATGCATGCGGAAGGATCGAGGCCATCCTCGAAAGTTTACCGACCTTTTTGGAATATTCGGCTGTGTGGCCAACAGCTATATACGAGGGTGGACTGAAAAATTCTGACCCAACAAAGATACAAGACCTTTTTTTTTTCAAATTTATTTTTTTACATAGTCTCCTTGTAAGTCCACACAGTTCTCCCAGCAATGCTCCCATCTCTTTAACCCATCCAAGTAGCGGCGTCTTTCTCTGCAAAATAATTGTTTAGGGAACAAAAAAAAGTAGCTTGGGACTAGATCTGGTGAGTAAGGAGAGTGGTCAAACAGTTCAAACCGCAATTCGTCGATTTCTGCCATGGTTATCGCTGAGGTGTGAGACGGCGCATTGTTTTTTTTCTGCAAATGTGACTGTTTTTCCGCAATTTCTGCTTTCAGCTTGTCAAGTAATAATGCGTAGAATGCTTTTGTGAAGGTTTTTCCTTTTTGAAGATAATTGATTAAGATCACTCCATAACTATCTCAAAAACAGTCGCCATCACTTTCCCAGCCGAAAAAACAGTTTTTTGGAACTTTTATTAAACACTCCAGGTATAAATACATGTGCTACACACTCAGAAGATTTCTCACCAAAATTTAGTGAATAAAAACTTGAACGTTACATCAACGTGTACAGAAAAATTTCATCTAGCCTGTGAGTGAAAATAAAACGTGAAAATTCAGTATTTAGTTTAGATTTCCGTGAATAATTCGAACTAATTCCATCTAAAAAAGTGTAGTCACAGATGAAATATCTTCATAAAAAATGAGTAGCTGATGAGCAATCTATTAAACATTGAAGAAAGTGGATTCATGTCCATAGGCGTACTGTTCCAAATTATTGAAGGTTCGCAACAACAATAATTACATCTCACAATGGATGAAGAGAACAGTAAATGCTCCAAACGTAAAGTGAATATACAAAATGATGAACAATCCATTGTTTGTGATGCTTGTAGAGCTGTTTTTCATATAACTAACAGCTGTATTATTTTTTCTACAGAATATCATGTATTAGTGCTGAAGCAAAGAATGGTTATTTTCTTTTGCAAGGAATGTCGTGATATTTTCAAGCAAACTCCTACTGTAGTTCAAAATATGGTTAAATTACAGGAAGGTGATCAATATCAAAGAAAAAATGGAAGCCTTGAATCAGGAAGTTGAAAACTCCAAACGTGAGTTAAAAAATCTTAATGAAGATAATAAAAATATAAAAGCTCAATTGGAGGAAGCAAAGGCCCAAAATAATGTAGTTGATAAAAAATCTGATAATGGAAATGACCTAAGTACAATTATGCAAGAAATACATGAAAGACAAACAAGAGCTTCTAATGTTATAATAAGTAATATTCAAGAGTCTAGTCAACTTCAGGTCAAATTTTTTTCGCATTCTCCGAAAATTATGATTGAGGTGTCATTCGATTCGGAATGGCATATAGATAGTTTTTGAGAAAATGCTAAGGCCGCTCGCAAAAATTGCAATAGTTATAAACAATTAAGTGAAAAAAAAGGGGTTTGGTTTTTTGCCAGTATCTCAAAAACTATTCGAGATAATTCAAATTTGAAAAAAGATTCAAAAAGATGAGGAAATTTCCTAAAACTGTAGGACCAATATTTATAATTTTCCCAGAGGGTTGAAAATACGCCCGAAAACGGGTACTCCGGCTTGCGCAAGCCACGCCCCCTTCGGACCTTTAATAAATAAATATTATTTAAACTTATTAAATATAAAAATAAAAAATTGAAAAAATTCAGGCGCCTGCAGGATATATCAATGAACAATAATCCGTGGTCCAAAAATTTTTATCGCGATTTTTCAATAAGTTAACCATTAGTTAATTAACAATTTTTTGTAGTACAAACATTAACATTGCAAGTGCGATAATTGTTAAACTATTAATCTGAGAATTTTTTCCTTTCATGGAGCTATTTTTCAAAGGTCTTAGAATAGATTCCCGTTGGAAAAATTGAAAAATTGTTAATTTTCGTTTTGTTATTAACAATTTATAAGGTGAAAAATTATAAAACTTCATTAAACATTGAAAAAAACTTTTTTTTAATAATATTATTATTGATCGGTTTTCTTATGATCAGAAGCTACTCAAAAATGATTTTTAATAATTTTTATCTCCTATTGTTTAAAAAATTGTTATAACAAATGCGTTGTTTGAGATATTTTTTTTTTATTAATAATTTTTATGATAATTATAAAAAAAAAATTATTTAAAAATTTTTTTTTTTTTAAAAATTTTTTTTAATAAAATTATAAAAACTTTTGTTTTCAATTTTTTTTTAAATTATCTCATAACGCATTTGTTTATAACAATTTTTTAAACAATAGGAGATAAAAATTATTAAAAATCATTTTTAAGTAGCTTCTGATCATAAGAAACCGGACCAATAATAATATTATATAAAAAAAGTTTTTTTCAATGTTTAATGAAGCTTTATAATTTTTCACCAAACAAAAATTAACAATTTTTTAATTTTTCCAACGGGAATTTATTCTAAGACCTTTGAAAAATAGCTCCATGAAAGGAAAAAATTCTTATCGCGATTTTTCAATAAGTTATCCATTAGTTAATTAACAATTTTTTGTAGTACAAACATTAACATTGCAAGTGTGATAATTGTTGAACTATTAATCTGAGAATTTTTTAAACAATAGGAGATAAAAATTATTAAAAATCATTTTTAAGTAGCTTCTGATCATAAGAAAACGGATTAATAATAATATTATATAAAAAAAGTTTTTTTCAATGTTTAATGAAGCTTTATAATTTTTTACCAAACGAAAATTAACAATTTTTTAATTTTTCCAACGGGAATTTATTCTAAGACCTTTGAAAAAGCTCCACGAAAGGAAAACATTCTCAGATTAATAACAATTATCGCACTTGCAATGTTAATGTTTGTGCTAGAAAAAATTGTTAATTAACTAATGGATAACTTATTGAAAAATCGCGATAACAATTTTTGGACCACGGATTATTGTTTATTGATCTATCCTGCAGGCGCCTGAATTTTTTCAATTTTTTATTTTTATATTTAAAAAGTTTAAAAGTCCGAAGGGGGCGTGGCTTGCGCAAGCCGGAGTACCCGTTTCCGGGCGTATTTTCAACCCTCTGGGAAAATTATAAATATTGGTCCTACAGTTCCGGGAGTTAGGACTTTTTTTATGAAATTTCCTCCTCTTTTTGAATCTTTTTTCAAATTTGAATTATTTCGAATAGTTTTTGAGATATTGGCGAAAAACCAAACCCCCCTTTTTTTTTCACCTAATTGTTTATAACTATTGCAATTTTTGCGAGCGGCCTTAGCATTTTCTCAAAAACTATCTACATGCCATTCCGAATCGAATGACACCTCAGTCATAATTTTCGGAGAATGCGAAAAAATTTTGACCTGAAAAGCACTTGTTGACTAGACCATAGAGGACAAAATAGGTTAGAACGATCTAGAGATGACAGTGAAAGTGTGAAAACAATTCTGGAGAATGTTTCTAACCAGTAATCAGTGATAAAAACATTTCGATTAGGTAAATACTCAGCAAACAAAAATAGACCAATCAAAGTTGCTCGTGGCAGTCCAAATGAATCAATTCTAGTACTCCAGAATAGAAGATCAATTAATATTCCTGGGATAAAAGTGTTTGCGGGTCAGACAAAAAGGCAACAACAATATTACTCAGAAGTCAAATTGAAGTTGAATGCACTTGTAGCTGGTGGTGAGTCAAATATGGTGCACCTACAATTGTTGACAAAAAAAACTAATAAGATGGAAACCTGATATCGCCTACAACTGCGATATTATACTAATATTCAAAGCTTATATGCAAACCATGATCAACTCATCAAAAATATTATGTGCTACAAACCATCTATAGTGTTGACAAGTGAGGCTAGGACAACAGCTGATATTGAAGACTTTGAAATCGACATTGTAACGTAACGTAATCTGATGTGATGCAAATACTAGGCACACAGGTGGCATAGATATATAAAAAAGGACTACAAATATAAAATATACAAAAAAATTCTTATATATAAAGTTTATTGGTGTTTAATAATTAAGTTAAATATTTATGGTGAAAATATCTTACTGGGCTCATTGTATAGATCACTCAGCGCGGATTTTAACTTATTTTTCGAACACTTCAAAGAATGGGCAGAAGATATTGTCGACCAAAAGTATAAATGTGTTATTGTAGGCGACTTCAATCTTAATATGATGGAAATCAACAAAAATAACAGAAATGTCATTCAATTTAAAAATTTCATATCAAGCATTGGAGTAGAACAACTCATTCAAGAACCTACAAGAATTACTATGACTAGTGAAACATTAATTGACTACATACTGACCAATAGATAAAATTTAAATTATAAAGTACATGAAATCCCAAAAATTACGGATTATAGCAACATTTCCATCTCTATAAAGAAAATTTCCACATCTAACTGTCAAATTATGGGAAAATACAGGAACTACAGCCAAGCGAAACTTGACTTAATCAATGAAAACTTAATCTTTTGTGAATGGAACATGAATACCATCAATGTTAACAAAATTTATAAAGATATAGTGAAAAATATTGGCCAGGTGGTTGATGTTTCACCTGTTAAGTATTTCACCAATAATAGAAATCAAATACCATGGTATGATTATGAAACTGCAGCCATAGCCCGTAACAGGGATATGGCTTATAAATCGTTTAAAAATTCTCTGATCAATGAAGAAAAAATCATACTTTGGGAAAGTTACAAAAATATAAGGAATCAAGTGGTCAATTTACTGAAAAAGAAAAAATATGAATATTTTGAAAATGCCATCGACCTGTAACCGAACCCACCCCAGTCTTATATGTTTGGTAAATTTTCTGGTCGATTTTCAATTTTTTTGAACCTTTGTGTGTTTTTTTACCTTTTTTTTTTTTTTTTTGTTGTGATCGTTAGACAGTCAGCGCCATTTCTCAGGTAGCAGGATCTGCAATCCATCTACTCTGAGAAGATAGCCTAGTATAGCATTTTTTTTTTGTCGGCACACAGCCTTATATAGAGAGACCCTCAAATTTCCCACGTTGTGTATATTTTTTTTGTGTTCTTTAGGATACAAAGTTCTGTTCAGCTGAAGAGAAATAAAAGACAAACTTAAATAAATACATATATTAAACCCAAGAGTTACAATCTCTACTTGTTTGAAACAATTCAACGATTAAAGGCTTTACATTTTCCACAAGATAATATTACAAGTTATAAGAGTTCAGCTTATAAAAAATCGTCTCTGGTTTGGAATCTAAATTGATACTGCTATATAAAGTGTTTCTGAAGTGATGAAAATTGGATTATTTACAGGTGATAGGAATATATCTGTATTTGTAACATTGTTTCATACCCAAAATACCTTGCCGGTGTTTTTCACGGGTATATTCATAGATCGATTATCGCCAATTGAGAGAAGAAGACGATAGTACGTTTCCAGCACGCAACCAAGGAGTTGCTAGACTCACAGGACCTAGTGACCAGTCCGAGATTGTTTTGTGTGCACCCATACTAGACAACCCGTTACCATCCTCGGCCACTCTTTACAGTACGTTCTATTTTTTATATAGAGGTTTTAGGCGTAAAGCCGGGATCCATGCTTAGCAGAGAGTAACATCGTAGCACTACAAACATACTCATTCCAACATTTCTCAATTTAGCTATTAAACTGTCGTGTTGAGCCGTAGTCAAGTACTAAAATCAATTCTAGACCAATATATATCTATAACTTGAGGATTCAATGTGGTACTGATAGGCTTCGACTAATATGACCTAGATATATTCCACCATTAAGTATTCTAGATTCAAACCAGGAACAATTATCAAATTTCAATTTTCCTATCTTTACAATATTCTTTGAGGTCCAGGAGGACAGACTGTTGTTTATTAAGGTATTCAAAATACAAATTTGTGAGACTGTCTAAAAATTCATTAGTTCTGATATCTTACCCAAATTCCTATAGAATTTACTCCCGACAACATGTGTGAATAGTCCACTAATATATTTACCTCGCCCCACATCAAGGAGTTAGCAGGGACATCGTCCGCTGATGGACATGAATGTTTTGGAGTGCACCCCTACCCACAAACTCGTTACTTTCCACGGTCACTTTTTAGTATTACTAATGTTGCGTAAAACCGGGATTTATTTAGGGCAAGAAGCAACAATGAGACAATGATAAACATATTCAGTTCCACTATTTCACAGTTGTGCTAAAACTCTCTATTTTACTCGATGTTATAAGTAAGACACATACTAATCGTGGCCAAAAATGCTGACTCTATAATTTAACTGAGTTGACTGGTTGGGATAATGAATGGAGAATATCAAATAAAGGGAATAAGTAGAAAATTCTGGATATTGAAGATAGTTATCATTTCTATTCATTACGGACCTGGACTTCCCGAAGGTACTTTTGTTGTACTTGTAAATTCCATTTTGGATCTGTCCTCTTCTTCCCAGTACCTAAATGTAATTCCATAGCAGGAGATGTTGTCAGGACCAGGACCCAAGTGGAAGTGATTTCTGATCGATTTGGTGCTCGCTTTTATAGGAAAAGGATCGTATCCAGGGAGACGCATTTTGTTTCTAAGAATTCCCAATTTTCCGACTGGAATTTGCCAATTTTCGAATTTACCGAATGGATTTGCAATCTGAAACTTGTATGAAAGTGGTCTAAGATATCTGTTCTACAATTGGAACCAGGTTTCTCTCCTGAATAAATACGGCATTTACCAAATTTTAGCCATAAACTTTCGTCTTTGACGTCTTGTTGATAACTCAAGCTACAGAGCAAATTTTACTTTGGAACTCTATTTTCAACTCTCAAGCTCAGTAAGGTGGGTAAAAAGTATATCAGCTTGATGAGAAAAGTACATTCTTTCATTCGATATATTGGATTAGTAGAGAAATATTCTAGGAAGACGACAGGGTAGTGTAGAAGTTGAAATGTCATCCTACATGTTCATAATATTTCCTAGATTTGGTTTTAATATTTCCTAGATTTGGTTTTACTAACTCTAAAGATACTATTCTTTCTATCAGCTTTATCGAGAAAGTATATTCTTTCATTTGAGGGGTGAAATAAGTAGATAGACTTATTGAAAATTTGCTGGGTAACGTAGAAGTTGACGGAACTCCTACATGCTTATAAAGTTCCAAGATTCGTTTTTTCTACCTGAAAAGTTATTATTATATTGATCAGCTTGATTAATAAAGTGTATTCTATGATTTAGGAAGTCATTTCAGCAGAGAAATATTATTGGAACAATACAGGGTATCGTTGAAGTTGAGTTGAATATCCTCATCTCTATAATGTTCCCAGATTTGTCCTTTCTGTTCCTAAGATGGATATTTGTAGCTCAGATTCATCAATGAAGTGTGTATTTCAATTCTAGATGACAAATTGTTAGGAAAATCTTTTAAATATTTATGTGATGATTTATTTTACAGTTTTAGATTGTTATCAGTTGTCGTACAATTCCATAACTTGAGTGGCGGAGAGGGGAAAGAAATCATCGAAGGAGTTTTACTTACTTTCTGCTTGATTCTTGTCATCGGAAACCCTTTTCTTGGAAATACAGATGATGATTCTAACTACCTGCTTGGGATGTGCTCCTTCTGAATGATATTCCATCCTCAGACGATGTTCTGATGTTTTCCATAGTTGACTTCATCAAGCTAGTTTCTTTTTTTGTTTATGAAAAGAACACTCCCCCTTCCCACCGAGATCTAGGAATATATGTAATCTAACAAGACCCGGGGTCACACCGTCTCAGACCATTGTTCGGATTCCAAAAAAAAATTGAGAAACCTTGAAATTATTGATAAAATCTAACAATGAAATGTTACCAACAATAATTATATTTCAAGTGCAGGGTAGAAACACTGTAGTTAAATTAGATACGGAGGAAGCTGACTTAATTAACTCGTTTTTTTACACGATTTCTATTAGCGTCACTTGTATGTTTGTTTGTTTGAAACCGACTCCTTTGGGCGCGATTTTGACCCACTTCTAGACGTACGAATGATTTGAAATTTAGCAGGTTTACATAATTCCGGTGACAATGCATTATCAATTTTTGTTTGAAAAAACAAACAAAAATGGCGGCTCCAATATGGCGGACGAGATTGATTATGGTGGTCCGATTCGCTTCAAAATTGGTATCTGAGGGTTTTCGTGGTCAGAGATTATGATTCTTTTGTCAAAACTGAAAAATTCAAGATGGCGGCTCCAAAATGGTAGACGAGTTTTGTGATTATGGTCCGATTCTATTCAAAATTGGTATGTGGGGGTTATTGGGGTCCAATATTATGATTCTTTTGTAAAAATTGAAAAATTCTAGATGGCGGCTCCAAAATGGCGGACGAGTTTTGTGATTATGGTCCAATTCTATTCAAAATTGGTATGTGGGGGTTTTTGGGATCGGAGATTATGAATATTTTGTCATAATTGAAGGATTCAAGATGGCTGCTCCAAAATGGCGGACGAGTTTTGTGATTATGGTCCGATTCTATTCAATGTTGAAGAATAATAGTTAAAAAAATTAAATAATAATAATAATAGTTTGAAAAACTAAAAAACTCGCTTTAATAGAAAACAAAACTAAAAAGTTGAAAATAAATAATAGTTTAAAAACTAAAGAACACGCTTTAATAGAAAACTAAACTAAAAAGTAGAAAATAATTTTAAATGAGTTTGAAATATGAATACAGTGATTAACAACAAATTTATTTCATCGTAAAAAAGCGTGGGGTGCTTTTTAAGATATTTTCATAATGATTCTACTTTTACCAATATCTGTCCATGAAATATTAACAACAATTGACATCAAGCACCTTACGCTTTTTTACGATGAAATAAATTTCTTGTTAATCACTGTATTCTTATTTCAAACTCATTTAAAATTATTTTCTACTTTTTAGTACAGAAATAAAATCTAGTATACCCCGTGTGAATAACTGGTCATCTACAGCAAATTAATAATAATAATATAATTTATTTCATTTGTTGAAAAGTACAGTGGTACAATAACAAAGAAAACGTCTAGAATATAAAATAAATGTAAACATAAAAAATATATAACATATAACTATAGAGATATTGATAAAAAACAGACACATTCTGATTATACAGCAGAGTTATGAAAGAAATTCTTCAACAGTGTAAATATTCTTATTTTTCAGATGGGTTTTCAATGATTTCTTGAATATATTTATATTAGGGGCAGTTTTGATACTCTGATCTAATTTATTGTAGACTTTGAGCCAAGAAACAGGTGACTTTTATGAAACTTTTTTGTGTGGTGTGGGCCTGGAACAAGCAGATTTCTAGATCTTGTTTCATGCAGATGATTTTCTCCACTACAAGAAAACTTATCTCTGTTTTGATAGACAAAAATACACAGCTCATATACATACAGGCCTGCTACAGTCAAAATGTTTATGCGTTCAAAACTGTCTCTACATGATACCCTCCAATCTAGATCATCCACTATCCTAATTGCCATTTTCTATAAAACAAATACTCTTTCCCATGAAGCAGACGTATCCCAGTTGAGTATCCCATACCGCAAATGGCTGTTGATATTGGCATAATATAGGCTTAACAACATCGATTTGCTACAGTGATTCCCAGCTCCATTTATTATCAATATTAACCCCAAGTAATTTAGTTATTTCTGAAGCATCTACTCTTATGTCATAATTTTTAAAGATAGAGAGGGTATCAGGTTGACTACTCAGAGATAACTTCATTAATATTGTTTTTTGAACATTTAGTGTTAGGTGGTTTTTTTCCGACCACAAAATAACATTTTTATAGGCAGTTTCAGTTGTCTCCACAAGACTTTCAAAATCCTTTCTGTGTTACTATAATGTTCGTGTCGTCGGCATAAGATATTACCTGGATCGTTGACAGATTTTGTAAAAAGTTAATGAGATCATTTGCATAAACGAGAAATAGAAGGGGGCCCAATATGGAACCTTGAGGTACACCCTGTTTAATGCCTAGAGGAGGGCTTTGTGTGTTTTGCATAACAACACACGGTGTCTATTTGATAAGTAAGAGCGTAACAACTTCAATGCCATTCCTCTTATTCCATACATTTCCAGTTTTGATAGTAACAGTTCATGGTTGACACAGTCAAAAGCTCGTGTAAGTCAACAAAAAGACCACAAATTTGAATTTTGCTATCAAGAGCTGTTACTATCTGGTCTTGAAAAGTGTTGAGTGCAGTTTCCGTGCTCTTACGGAAGTAAAACCGTGTTGATGTGGAGAGAGCATTTTATTTTTATTTAGAAAAGACAGTAGTTGGTTCCTCATGTTCAATAAAAAAAATTTACCGCTGCTGGATAGGAGACTGATTGCCCTGTAGTTCTCTATTTGGTGTGGGTGATTTTTTTTATATATTGGATTGATTAGTCTTCAGTCTATCAGGGTAAATACCATTTTCCACTGATATATTGATGATATATGTCAGGGGATAGCTTAATTGTGCATGACATTTTTTTTAAATGTTATTCAAAATGTAGTCGAAACCGCTAGCATTAGAACTTTTCAGAGATCTTATTAAAGTTGTAACATCAGCCTCAGTAACTGGTGCCATATATAAGGAGTTTGCACACATATCGAAAGATCTTAACATGAAGTCGTAGTCAACATTGTCTCTCAACTGATCTTGTGTGAAATAACTATTAAATTTACTAGCAGCATATTTTAATGTAGTCGTTCACTATGGCAGGTTCACAATCTCAAGGCTCTCTGACCATCAGTTATAAATGTTGTAAAAATAAACCTTTTCTGCAGTACGTCTGCACAAAGTGTTCAAGTGTTTTCAATAAGACCTGCCTGTTAACAAACTTCAAGAAAAAAGTAGTTTTTGTGAATGGAAACAAAATAATCTGCTGTGAAGATAAGAATACATCTGCCCAGGACGAACAGACCAGCATATTGGAACAAACAATAAGTGAATTAGCTGAAGAAGGTGAGATGAATAAAAATTACATTAAAAAACTGATAAAAGAAAGGGATCATTTTTCACAACAAGCTATGGACATGGAAACTGAAATCAATGATCTGTTAATAAATCAAAAAAAGACAGTGAAAGGAATGGAAGATATGATTAAGGAATTGCAAAAACAGTAGTTAGTACGCAAACTGGTATCATGTGTAGTCATAAATCGACAATAACGGACTAATATACCAGGGGCGTAGACAAACAGGAAATACATACATGTGATCAAGGAACACAGGTTTGGCTGTTTCGTGACCCAGATTTCTGTCCTGTCGATATTAAAAAATTGAATGAATCTAGGCGAAATAAAAATAAGATTCTTCTTATTTCAAATTATCATGGTAAATATGGCCCAGAATCTTACTAATGAAACACTTAAAAATTATGAAATTCAGTCTCTGATAAAAACAAATGCTAGCAACGACGAGTTGCTTAAAACTGTAGAGGAAAGTGTTAACAACCTGACAAAGTCAGACATTCTGTTGTTATGGTCCAAGGACACTGATGTAAATAAAATGACAAATGTATTAAATAAGATAACGCACACAAACACCATTGTCATGACTGAACCTTACTATTACAATGAGGGCAAAAATAATAATAAGATTTATGAACACAATTTATTTTTGTCAAAAGCAATTCATAGATTGCAGTCACCCACAACACATGTTTTTGAATGCAATAGTCACCTAAGAAGATCAAACTTTCATAGAAATGGTTATAACCTGAAGAAAACCGGTATATTCTTCTTGAGCAGAGCTATAGTGAACTATATCAAAACCAAAGTCAATATGATAAAAACTGTGAAAAAAATTGAGAAAGAAATAACACTTGGTAAGAAAATTAATTTGGAAGTTTACGTCACATCCAAACATCTACAAAATGAATCTCTAATACTAAAAAATGATACAAATAATGACCCGCAGGATACTTTTATGATCCCTCAGCTCGCTCCGTTGGAGGAAAACCACGATGAAACCAATACACAACATTTTCTATATGCCCGTCTGTCCCAAATTCAATTATAGCTGAAAATTCACCGATTCTTCCATCAAAAAATATAAGTCTTCTTCATCAAAACATTCAGTACCTAAGAACCAGTACGAACGAATTGGAAAGACTACTAATGGCCTATGAAATTAACTTCTTGTGTATGACTGAACATTGGTGTTGTGAAGAAGAACTAATATCAAATTTCTGCCGTGAAAGAGGTAGACACGGTGGTACGGCTATTTACTGCAAAGAGGGTATTGACGGTCACTTAAGAAAAGACATTTGTGACTTATCAGTTACTAATAATTTTGAATGTGCTGGCGCCGAATTTTATCTGGACAACTCCTTATACCTTTTATAGTTTGTATATATCGCCCCCCAAATGGGGATTTACCGTTGTTTTTTGAGAAAATGTCTGTCCTACTTTCCCTACTTTTGAGAAGTAACGGCTTGTTTATCATAGCAGGAGATTTCAATTTGTAAGAGCAGAATCGAAAGAAAAATATGAATTCTTAGATATCTTAAACTCCTTTGATGATGTCCTAACCATTAATGAATACACTCGTGTTACAAACAGATCTGGAACGTGTATTGATAATATTATTGTCAGAAAGGAACTTAAATGTACCTCAAATGTTATAGACACTTGCCTCTCAGACCATCGAGCCCAACTCATAACTATCAAACAGCCTATATCGACCAGAAGCTATTTCAAGTGATCATATCAATGAGAATTGTTAGTTTCTTTAACGCACACCGTTTGCTCAATGATTTCCAGCATGGATTTATCAAAGGAAAAAGTACAGAAACGGCTTTGTTCAAGTTTATAAACGAAATTCAACACTTAATTGAACAAGATTCGTGTGCATGTGGTATTTTCCTCGACCTTAGTAAGGCGTTTGACTGTGTTGACCACTCCATTTTACTTCGAAAGCTTTTCAATTATGGAATCAGAGGAAATGCCTTGGATCTCTTAAAATCTTACCTAACTAACAGGAAACAAAAAGTATGTATTAGGAAACAAAATACTGAGTTCTTCTCGAACTTTACTGAAATAGAAAAAGGCGTACCTCAGGGAAGTGTGCTTGGTCCTTTACTTTTCATTATATATATAAATGATTTCCCAGATATTTTCAAACAATCAAGTCCTACAGTCGTGAGTTAAGCAGACGATTCCAATGTCATTCTACCCATTAACAGACACCTTACTCTGGAGAACTCAATTTTAAACAACTTTTCTAAAGTTTCAACATATTTTAGTACTAACATGTTATTATTAAACACCGCTAAAACAGACTGCATAATTTTTAAAACTGTCCACAATAATATCACCTTCCCGGAGAATATTCAGCTCGAAAACGATAGTATATCTTTTTCAACCAGTACAAAACTGTTAGGAATCTATATAGATGACAAATTAAACTATGGAATACATATTGAAAATCTCGCAAAAAAACTGGCAAGTAAATGTTATGCAATTAGAATTTTGAAAAGTCACTTAAAATTAGATGCACTGAAAACGGCATATTATGGGATTGTTTATCCCTTTCTAAAATATGGAATATTAGTATGGGGAGGGAGTACACAACTAAAACGACTTTTTATCATGCAAAAACGGATATTGAAGACTATGTTGAATATGAAATATACAGATTCTTGTCTTAATACTTTCGGATGTATCAAAATGCTTACCGTTTATGCCATTTACATATATGTTTGTGTACTTTTTGTGTACGATAATAAAGCAAATTTTGAAGAAGACAGATTCAGACATGAGTATTCTACCGGGCAGAAATCCAATTTTATTGTTCCCAAGCATAGACTGACAAATACAGAGAAGGCCACATTATGCATCCATTAAATTATATAACAATTTACCGTTAATCATTAAAGGAGCTCGCTCAAGACAAATTTTTAAAAAACATGTTTTTGATCTGTTGTGTGACATCGAGCCATATTCATTACAAGAGTTCATGGAGAAATAATTTTACTACAGCTGAATAAAATTTTCAATCTATCTTGCACCTATGACTGTGATATATTTATATATTAATATTATTTTTTTCAATACATGTTGTAATTACTTTTACTAGGAAGGATTTCTAGTTATAAGTGACTTTTGTATTTTTATATTGTATATTATTGTCCGACTTGAGTTTTCAACTGTTTAAATTGAAAGCTTCAAAATAAAATCTATCTATCTATCTTTAGGAAGTTCTTTCCCATCTTCTAGAATAGTAATTTCTGAGCGAACACTGCATTTTTTATTTTTTTATTTCATTTATACATTTCTATGTTGTTTTCGTTTTATTGCTAGAGCTAGAGACTCTCTGATCTATAATGTTTCTCCTGTGTTCCCTAAGTTTTTTCCTATAGGTTTGTTACTTGTCTGCTAGGTTCTCTGAAAATTTCATCTGTATTTGAAAGTTCATTATAGTGAATAACAAGTTTTTTTAAATCTATTAGTTCAGGTGACAATTTAGTCTTTGGGTTTCCTCCTACTTTCATTTTCCTCATAGGGAAAGCTACTTCAACATAATACATTAATGTTCTATGAAATATTTCATAGGCTGTATTTGGGCATGTTTCCTCAGTAAGATCTGCCCAGTCTTCATTCTCCAATAGCTCTAAGGATTTTAAAGTGTTTGTCTCTGAAAAATCTCTACGAAAAATGGACATATTGGAACACTTTGTATCCCTAAAATTCAGATTTCCCTGTACATGCCACTTCAGGAGCTGTGCATAATGGTCTGACAGAGATTTATGTTTGATGACTCGTAACAATTAAGATGCTTGCTCACTAGAAAATTATCTATACAGGAACTAGTCGCAGAGGTTACTCTTGTCGGTTCCATGACAGTTCTTTTCATGGCAAAACATCATTCACTCGCCGTAGCTTAGCGCTGTCCACATTAAAATCGCCCCCAATAATAACATTTAGATTATTTTCAGTTGTATGGAGCAATAGGCCATTTAGCAGATTCAGAAATAAGTCCATATCTCCATCAGGTGCACGATAAATACATATAATTGCAACTTTCACATGCGGTAAAACAATGCCGCAGCATTCAAAAACGTGCTCCACACAAAACCTATCTAAGTTTAAAGTATCACATTTTAGAGTACAGACAGTATTTTTATATATTGCAACCCCACCTTTTTTCATGGCTTCTCTACAAAAAAAAGAACATAACTCAAATTTATTCAGTTTTACAACATCTAGCTGCTCTTTGTTTTGCCAGTGTTCTGACAAACAAAGAAAGTCACAGTCTATATCTTTTTCCAATAAGACATCTAATGGAAGTACTTTATTACTTAAGCATCTTATATTTTGGTGGCATATCGAAATAGATGCAGTGTTTTTACTGCTATCTAGTGGATTCACTATTCTATAGAATTTATTCTTGGGGGGTAATGGTTTTAACTTGGTTGGTGCAATTTCCGGACATTGACTAAAAAAGGAGTATCAGGTAAACTAACTACATCGCTAATAGATTCAGCTTTTTTTTCATTGACTATAAACGAAGAAGTATCAGATAGACTTACTACATCGGTAATAGACTCAACTTTTTTTTCATATGAAATTTCATAAGATAAATGTGTCTCAATAATTTTTAAAGCAATCTTTTTACACTTGATTGGGTTATTAATGTAATCCTTCATTTCATTTACCACAAAAAATTTGCTTCCTTTACATTTCTGATCAATAATGAATTTTAGAGATGAATTAATGCAAGAACCTTTGAAACGTCTTGTGGAAATCCCAAGGCACTTGATTATTATTTCATCTCTTGAACAATTTCTTTCACACAATAAAAGTAAGTTTGTGACTTTGGCAATATTCATGCAATTTCTCAGAGCCGTATTGAGAGTTTTTTTATTGCTGATGTTATTAGTATTAAACATGATTATTACGAAATCATCTTGTCCATACCTTATAGTTAGATCTGATAGTTCACAGTGTTGTTTAACAGTACATTCAACACTAAATTTGTCTCAGTACTCTAGGAAAACCCTGTGCATATTCATCTCCTATAAGAAATATTGTATGTCTGACCTCAGCCCCAGCCATAGTGGATTCTTCTATATTTTCAGACGCCAGCTGATGACACTTTTTAGGATGTTCACATATTCCAGATAAACCTCTTTTTGAGGGGGTATCCTTTAAGGACTGACTCAATTCTTCTTGAATACTACATTTATTTCTGTACTCGTTATTTAGACCATCATCATTACAAACATTTCCCTCCTTATTTATATTCGACTTTTTCTTCATAATTTTATTATTATTTTTCCTTTGCCTTCTTGATCTAGGTTTCTTGTTCTTTATTATGAGGTCACCAGATTTATCATTGTCCGAATCATTCCTGTCAATATTGGCAAGTGTGTTAAAAAACATATTCAACTCTAGAGCATTGAGAATTGAGTGTAGAATGAGTGAATTTATGAATTTAACAATGAGGGACTTCGTAGAAATTATTTCTACACTTGATAATAAATCTAGGTGTGATATAATGAATAATAAAATCTTGAAATCTATATTCCCAGTTATGGGTCATGTAATACTAAATTTTATTAACACATCCCTGGCTACTGGTATATTTCCTGATAAACTTAAATTGAGTACTATCGTACCAATTCCTAAAATTGACAATAATAATCGAGCATTGAATTTTAGACCTATAAATACTTTACCCCCATTGGAAAAAATACTTGAAACTGCAGCCTATATTCAGATTTGTGAATATATAGAAATTAACAAAATTTTTATGCCTTATCAGTCTGTTTTTCGTGCACTTCAGTTAACAATAAGTTTTATTTATTGCTCACATAATATACAGTTACAACATATGTTTAAAAACTATGGAAATAATAAGTTGCATTTAATTTTTTCTTTTGCACCTAAGTGTATAACACTTGTATGTGCAAGTATCGATCAACTAGAATATTGTAATTTAACATATAGGTCGAGTATCTGGTTATAAGTGTTTGTTTGGTTTTATAATTATAATATATTCTAATGTGTAAATGATAATCGGTAACATAAATAATTAACCTAAAATTTGTTGAGTATCTCTCAAGTAAATGGAAATTATTAATAAATACATAATAGCCGTATCCCTATACTTTAAAACCATTGATATTGATTTACTATTACAAAAACTCAAATATTATGGGATATGGGAAATAACATATAGGTGGTTTCAAAGTTATCTTATTAACAGGCCTCAAAGAACCAGAGTAAATGGTGTACTCTCAGGTGAACTTCTGGTGACCTCAGGAGTCCCCCAGGGCAGTGTTCTCGGACCACTATTATTTATTCTGTATCTTAATGACATCAACTACATCCAAGAATGTGAATTTTAAAATGTATTCGCAGATGACACACTCATTGCTTCAAGTGATTATAATTTGGAAAATTCTGTCAAAATCAATCGTTCACTTGAAAACATTTCACAATTCCTAAATATCAACAAACTTAAACTGAATATATCAAAAACAAAGGCCATGATAATCACAACTAATCATAAATATAATCAAATTGATAAAACAACACTTAATATTAAAATCAATAATGAAAGAATAATGATTGTCGAGGACATTAAATATTTAGGCTTTTTAGTAGATAATAACCTAAGCCTCAAAAAACATTTTCAATATATCTATAACAAAATTTCAAAAAAACTCTTTTTTTTCAGTCGGGTCCGCAGTAAGCTTAGCCCTAATACATCAATATACATCTATAGATCAATTATACAACGTCACTTTGATTACTGTGCAAGTTTAGTAGCCTTGCTAGATTCTAACTGGTCCCATTCGCTACAAAAACTGCAAAACAGGGGTATGCGTTCTATATTGAAATGTAGTAGATATACGCCTATTAACTCAATGCTTTCTACTTTGAATTGGCACTCTGTTAAAAATAGACTGTTTCTGTTTTCGATGATATTCATTTATAAAAGTTTATCAGGAAATGCACCCAAGTACTAATTTATAACATTTAAATAAATAAATTATGAGATTCACAATTATCACACAAGAAGAATTAATGATCTTCATGTCCTAAGAACCAACTACTCACATGCTAAAAAATCACTGTTTCATAATGGTTTGGTTAAATTTAATGATCTTCAATGTGATATTAAGAATGTTAATAGTGTTCAACAGTTCAAAAATCGATTAAAAGAATTCATGAAATCAACACCAAACAATACTTTTAGCGTATATTGATATTATTACATCTAGTCTTTATTGCTGTTTACTTTAAATTATTAATATATACAACTCATTTTTAAGTTATATTTATTCATATTATTTTGTTATATGTTGCTAATGTTAAAGCTGGCCTATACAGGGTGTGTCAAAACCATACACCTGCCCACCAATGTTAAAGCTGGGGAGAGTTGGGGAAGTAATTACCCCACATCTGACCAACCAATGTTAAAGGCCGGACTACAGGGTGTTATGACTTAACATACCACACCTGTAATACCAGACATTATTCGTTAGATTGGGAAAAACAGTATTAAAAGCATTGACTATCTGAATAGAGTCGAACCGGAGATGATCTATGGAGCGGTCGATATAGACCAATCTCCTTTCTTTCAATACCGGAACGTGGGTTGTTTATCTAGGAAGTACTACCGTTCAGAAGGATTCGAAAAACAATAATTAAACAAGAAATAATAATGCATAATAAAAATAGTAAGAATGTACATTTATATTTAGTAAAATTTGACACAATTATTTAATTCGTTCTATAGACGAATAATATGAAACAATATTCATACAACAAAAAGAGTGTAGCTTATTGGCAGTTGATTTCACATTCGGCTACAAAGTCAAAAATAGATTTACTACAAACAATATTGCCATCAATTGCTACAAACGATTGAAAATAATTATCTTTTGAAACGTTTGGGTAACATAAAACTATGGAGAAACATTTAAAGACACATGCATATTTTAAATGATTAAATTTGCCAACCATAAATACAGAAAAACATACGTAGGACTCACCCTGTTTCAAACTTATTCACTGGAGTAGGTTTTTTAAACGACAATTAGTTTTAATTTTATTATTATTTCGAGTAATCTCGCGTCAATTAGGTTACTTTATTTTATTCGCCCGGTATATTAGTATAGCGCGATATGGCTATGGTTTTTCTAAGAGATCATGAACTATAGAATTGCGGACTTCCGTTGATTTATCTCGGTTCGGGAAGCGTTGCCAAAAATAGGCAATTTTTTTGAAAAAAAACTACTGTTCACTTGTGCTTACACTTGGAGCGTTCAATACTTGGTTTGCAGTTGCTTAGTTTAATGGTTTCTGAAGTTCACTACATTGACGATTTTACTTGGTACTCTTCTCATCATTATTTTACGATACTGTGATTCGACGGACTTCTTAACCTCACTTTTGAGAGGAACATATTACCGGAGTAACGACTATGATATAACTAGCTTGGCTACTATTCTAAGACTGATTTCACTATGTCGTAAATGACTTAATCATAACCTCATCTCTGAACGTACTTGCTTGACTGCTGAACACCGAAGGAATGTTTTGATATGAAAACTCGCGCTTTTTATAATCCGTTATCGAATCATGTGATAGTTGGTCTAGTCGCGAGTACCAATTATAATTATCTTCAACAATAATGAATGGCTTTGTTTTGGCCCTACCCGCAAGAATAAATACGATGAAGTTTTAATGAGCTAATTTTATCAGTTGGTCATAAACTATCGAATTGATAGTGTTTTTCTGTCGTATAATTACATTAAATCCGTTTTATGATAACTCATATCGCACTGCGATGTCAACAAGTTGGAATCAATAATCTTGTTTACCATCGTTAATTTTTCCTAGATGAGTTATTTATGAATCCGGTGTACAAGGGTTATTTCTTGATAATTACTTTTAAGTGCATTTAATTGTCTTCCAAGGATGAAATATGTTTTTACGAGCATATATTATATCAGTTTTCAGTCAAGCATGTGAAACCTATTGAACTTTTCTGGCTATCACATTCTTATTTAAGAATATTATGTTGTTTTGTAGGGAAGAAAGTTTTTCTGTAATTACAGGTCATAACACTAATTATTGTAAATTATTATTCCATACAATTTGTCTTGAATTTAAACTATACTTTCTCTGATTATATATATATATATATATATATATATATATATATATATTGTAATAATTCTGCTTTTCTTTCCTTAATCTGTTTACTTTAATTTGTTTATATTAGGATTCCTATTTAAATAAAGATTTACTTTACTGATTCCCCCTTCACAGTCCACTGTTTTGACTGTATTTTTGTTTCTGGGTTATGATGGTGTATCCAAGTTTCATCTAAGTAATTAATCGGCGCCAAAACTCTGATTTATTGCGCCTGAACTGCGACAAAAGAGCGTTGGAAATGTTCATTCGCACACGTTTTTAGTCTAATGAGAGCAAATGCGGCACCCAATGCGTGGCAGCTTTCTCATGCCTAATTCTTCATGCAATGTGACAAACACGTTCTTTAGACATATTCATACCCTCTGCTATCTCTCTCACTTTAATTCGAGGGTCGTCTAGCACCATTTGGTGAACTTGAGCGATGTTGTCGTCAGTGGTTGCAGTTTTTGGATGTCCCAAACGTTCATCGTCTCCTAAGTTGGTACGGCCACGTTTAAATTCAGCTGCACAAAATTTCAGGGTGGTAAATGATGGTGCAGAGTCCCTATACACAGCATTCAACTCGTCTTTGCGTAGGCGTATTGCCTTACAAAAACAAATATTTAATAACAGCTTCAATACTTGATTTTTTCCATTTTCACAAAAACACTGACATCGACTCAAATGACTGCAATTTTGAGTACCTTTCAAAAGATATGCAAACACATTCCCTAGCTATTGTTGACGAGTGCCTCCACCTTAATGTTCAGGTAGGAAACTTTTCAGACTACCCTTGTATATGAAATTTCTTGGTTTAGAGATGAGTTCTCAATTGGTCTTGAGTGGACAAAAAGTTCTTTTACATTTGCTATAAACTATCAAATTATAGTTCCGAAAATGTCTATTCGCTGTGAGCAAGACTGGTAATGCCCTCTCCTGACTCGATAGCTGAAGTTTTCCTGGTTTATTTCCAATACTCACTGTGTAACAATTTACATTTTTCAACAATTTCTAAGTAATCTACCACGATTTAACAATTTCGTGCTCAGTACTAGTTCCAGATGAATCGAAGTTTTTTTTCTATAAAAAAAGTAAGTAAATGATAAAAAATATGTGTATTGATACGATAGTTCACCGCATTTAAAGGTTTTGCATGTCAAGTTATAGATATTTTGAATAACATAAAGTAATGCTACTTTTAGGTATGAGTAATGTGCTTTCCCCTTAGTTTATTAAGGTCGCAGGTTCATAAGATCATAAAAAAGTGAGGGCGCCAAGTAATTGAACAAATTAAAAAAAGTACCCATATAACCCTGGCTAGCTTTAACCTGACAGGAAATACTAAATAACATCAGATTCAACGCAAAAGTATTTAATCGAATTCTCAAATAATATAATAATCAGAAAAGGAATGAGGTTCACAATTTTAGTTGAATATGGGATCCTACTTTTACCCTTGCAAGGATGTGAGAAAGTTGAACGGTCCCTAAATAATACTAACACTTTCAACACTCTCTAACACGTATAATTGTCAACAAAATATTGAGCATTGCTTATACAGTACAAGTAACGATTTTTCCTCTTAGTACTTGAAGTGCATTACATTTAACATTAATTCACATGTAAGGCCCATTGCTTTTGTAACCGAAAAGAGTTCGTGAAAATTAAAACACAAATCCTCTGCGAGGTACTTATCTTTGTCCTGATAGAATGCCAGTGTACGATAGACAACTCAGAAAAAGATCAAAAGTATCTCAGGTGTCCCAGAACTCGTAGTTTAAATCGCTATTTGCTTTTTATCAGCTACTCAACTCCGTCCCACAGAACTTGGTTATACTTTTGCTATCCACTTCTAGGAGATCAAATAGAAAACGGAAAACTTCTCAAATATTTATCGAATGAAAACCTCAGATTGAAATATCGTGGAATAACAGAACACTTATCTCTTTGCTGCAGCTTATGTGATGCCGTTGGAAATGTATAAAATTTACAAGTATTATTTTTGCAATCGACTACACAGCAATAGCGAGGGCTCATTGTTATTACAGGCTTTTATTTAACTTGCTTCGTTCGTATGTCTTTCTGCTTCAAAATTTGTAGTCCATTTTTGGAGCACTTCGCCTTCAAATACTTTTAATTGGATCAAAACATAAATTTGACATTTCGGACTCTGCGTTATGTATAGTCTGGAAGCACTCGATTTAATTTTTCATTGGAAACTAAATTAGGCATCAGTCATGTGAAGAATTTATTAAAAATCACAATAGAGATCACTGGAATGTATATATAATAAAATAAAAGTCCAATCTACACCCCAACACTGCATCTCCACATAAATAAAAACATTTACACATCCTTATCAGCTGTAAACATCAAAATGTACTCCACGTCAAAAAATTCTATTCTCGGCAAATATAAAGCCAATTAAGCTGATCCAAAACCACTTGGTAGACATTTGGCATTGGAACATGTTCCATTTCAATTTGCTCTTGTGGCTTGGTCCTCAGTTTTGCCAATATTTTCGATTGTATCTATCATGTGTTGCCAATAGTTTGCTCTTATTTTGTCATATTTGTTGATTAATTCCTCACATAATGCTTTTGCTCTCTCTTTTGTGTATTTTGAATCGCCACCACCATCAGTAACTTGTTCATAACACATGTCTACAAGAACGGCAAGAAGGAAAGGAGATCTGTTACCTGATTCATACAATTCTTCGGTAAAATTTGTCACTTTTTTGTTTTTACTGAGTCCTCCTTTGTCGTGGAGAAGAAGCCTGCAAAAAATGTGAAATTGGTCAAACAACAAATGTATTAATAGACAAAAAACACAACAGAACAAAATATCAAAATCATCTGAAACAAAGGATTGCAACTCAACATTATTATGTTGGTTTTGAGTTTTTGAAGACTCCATATAATGCTTGGAGATGTGGAATATTTGTGGAACTTGTTCGAATAATAATAATACAGCCTTTATTGAAAGGTACAGAATTCTTAGCAAGATTTTGTAACCAGACAAATGGCAGGATTCAACTTCTGTACATAACAGTTCATAAATTCCCCAAAATATTAGTAATTCACTTAAAACGATTCTCCTGGATGAGGAGATTCATGGGAAAACTAAATGCCACCATTGACTTCCCTCTCGAAGGTTTAGATATGAGTAATTATGCAGCAGATAATGTAGCTCGTGTCGTTATATTACATATACAACTTATATGCTGGGTCCAACTATAGTGGAACAACCTATAGCAGACACTACACGGCTTACTGTAGGCACCCTTATGCAAGCACATGATATAAGTACAATGACTCCAGAGTATGACCGATTTTCACAAAATATCTTATAAGTGGAGAAGCATTCGTCCTCTTCTATGAGCAAGAGGACACCCAATCACACCTTTAGTTTTTAAGTTTTTCATTCTTCAACCATTTGTTTAATATAAATGTAATTTTTTTTTATAAAAAACATTAAAATGAGTTTTTCCACCAACAATTCATTATAAAATAAATTATAAAAAAAATGGACCCATTAAGACTAAAACTGATAAATAGAACTAAATACTGAATTCAACAAAAACATTTTAAAGAAAGGTATGATTCTAAAACTATGAGAATATGTGTGCTATTGAAAAAAATAAAAAATAAGAAAACACTCAATAAGTTTATTTTGTATTATATCTGGTTGTTTGAGTAAATGGTTGGGAATACATATTGGTTCACTTTTTTTTAACTTTTGAGAGAAAGTAATGCTGCATTTATGCAGCTTCAATGAACAATATCAATTAACAAGTGATAAAAATTTATGCATACAGAATTAACAATTGAGGAGTGACAGCAGGCGCACACACGTCAGGGTTCTCTGTCATTTAAATTAGCCTTTTACTGAAATTGCATAACCCATTTTCATTTTGAATAAATATATATACATATATATTAATTAATACATTAAGTCCCGCTGAGAGCGAGAAAAAATTGACATGTTGGAACAGTTTTTTTTAAAGCATGATTTTGTCAATAAAAATGTCAATACCATTGAATTTGTCCAAAAAAAAAATGGACAGCTGATTTTTAAAAGAAAAATGAGGCATTACATGATTGCCACCCGGTTTGGCCAAAAAAATACCATCATTTGAACCGCATAAATGTAGTGTTTCTTGTTTTTCTGAAAGTTACAATGCTACAAAAATACTTATTTGTCACGAGATAATAATAATAATGTTTATTCATAAATAAATTCACTTCAAAATATAATATCTCTTTTAAGAGTTTACAGCAAATGAATAAACAATGGCACCACAAGGAAATTAATCGGCGCGTGGACTTGCCTTTGTTGATCATTTAAAAATATGAATATAAATTCTTACATAGATAGATTATAAGTGGAACATTTAACAAAAATTGATTTCAAAGTGAAGGACTTGTTAGGATTAAATAATTTCATACTAATAAAAGGAAAACAAAAGAAGGAACATTGTATGAAACTTTCGACCACATTAATAGTTGTGATGACTACTATATGTGCTGATGTGCATACATTCATATAGTGTTTTTGATATCAATCAGCTTATGGATTTCTGATCTGTTGTGATTAAATATCCATTTTTTTAGTTTGGATTTCAGAAGTAGGTAACATTTATGAGTTTCAGTTCTTCAGGTAGCATATTGAACAATCTGGGTCCTAGAAAACCGGGTCCTCTTTGTCCTATTGTTTTATTAATTTTAGGTATAGTTAGTGACCCTTTTCTATATCGCGTGTCATAATTGTGAGTGATTTTTGGTTTTATGTTGGTGATGTAAATAAACTTTGCTTTCGGCAAATAAATTGTCGCTAGGATGTCTATAATGTCTGGCATATTTTGAATTTTGGTGTGAGGCTTCTTAATTTTTTAGTAAGCCTTTTCGAGTGGGTATTCCATTGAAGCTGGCTATGTGAATTCCTAAGTATTTAACATCGTTTTTGGGGGAGATTTCTATAGTTTTAGTGGATGTTTTTATTTGAAGGTTTGTCAGGGGATTGCATTGGCTTGGCTGGTGAAGGGGATGAAATATGTTTTACTTTCGTTGATGGTGAGTAGTCTGCTTTTGAAGAATTCAGCTATCATTGTGAAATCATTTTCAATTTTATTTTTCAGGCAGTTCCATGATTTGGCTTCGTAAAAGACTGCAGTGTCATCCGCGAAACTGACTATATCACCATCATTGGGTAGGTTGTATAAATATATATATATATATATATATATATATATATATATATATATATATATATATGTATATATTGAAAAGTAGCGGCCCTAGTATTGTACCCTGTGCCCTGTGGTACACCATAGTTACAATTCAAGAATGGGCTGAGTTCTCCATTCACCCTTACACATAGCTGTCTGTCTCTTAGATAATCTTCCATTAGATTAAGATTAGTACCTCTAAAACCAATTTTTTCAAGCGTGCCTAGTAAAATTTCTTGACTCACCGTGTCGAATAGCTTGGTCAAATCGACAAAGATACAGATTGTATTATTCAATCAATGATTGTGATTTTTGATAATAAATGATCATTTGCTAAAATAATGCAATAAAACGCAAAAATTGATGTAACTTTTTTGGCGATTGAAATTTTTCCAACCCGTAAACATCGATGTACTCTTAGAACAATCAATAGAAATTTTTTCGCGACAAAAATACTACCAGGAAACCGACTGCGCCAACATACGGAAAACGGTCCGTAATTATATCCAGTTATGTTTCCTACTCGCAAGTGTCATTGCTTAATTTGTTATAAACATTTAAATGTAAAAAATCTTTTTGTTTTGTGTTTCGGTTGTAACATGAAAACTAATAGAGCAATCTAGATGCCTTCAATGGACAAGTTGTAGGGAATCAAAATGCAAAGAAAATGAGCCTTAGCATTACTTGATCAGATTATTAGTAACGGAAAAGAACTGGAAAAACCAGAAAAAATCAGCGTTTAAAAAAAATACATTTCTCCGCCACTTTTTGAGATGCAGTGCAGGCTTTCCACAACATAGTAGTGATTGATATGTACTTTGTGTGTGATAAATTAAGGCGCTGTTGGATCATTAGTTTTGGTATAATTGAATTTTTTCAACACACTTTATTGCAGCAGACCTAGATGCTCCATAGGCGTTCCGATTTCAATTTTTCTGAAAGATTTTGAGAGAAGAAGTATAGTACTACGAAAAGTCTATTGTCATTTTGCGTTTAAATGCTGCGAAATAGGTGAGAAATACTTGCAAACTTGACCAAAAACCAGAGAGTGCATAAAAGCGGCTCGGGAGTGGGGGTAGAGCAGCAGATTCATAACGGACGCAGCACGCTTGTATTACTATACATACGCTTCCCCGTGACTGCTGCTTTACCTCCACTCCTGAGCCGCTTTCATGGACTCACCTATTTTACAGCAGTTAGCCAAATTAAATACTTAAGCATTATAATCGACAAAAATCTTAGGTGGGAAACTCACATCAACTATCTAACAACAAAACTCAGAAAACTGATTTACAAATTTTATATACTGAGAGAGATACTGTCCATTAAACTGTTGCTTATAATATACAAATCACTTGTGGAGTCACTCCTACGCTATGGAATACTAGTGTGGGGTGGTCTGTATGAAAACTCATTACAAAATCTCAAAGTGATCCAAAATTTTATATTAAAAATTATCTTCAGACGAAAAAAATGATCCTCGACAAAGGCACTGTATTCTCCAGATATATTTAATATTCGGTGATTATATTTTTTAACAATTTTAATATCTGCCTATAAGAGTGGTCATTGTCAGCAAACATTCAATCATGGTTACAATACATGAGGCACGTTGAACCAACTACTCGTTACACCACTTAACAACAAGAACATTAGTCACCGTTTTGTAACATATATTCAACCTAAAGCATATAATCTATTACCTCTCGCCATTCGAAAATATGCTAACCTCAAGAAATTCACTTCAGCCATTAAACTTTATATCTATAGTAATTATAGGGACTTCTTAAGAATTATAGAATCATAAAATTTGTATATTTATTATTATTCACCAACTTACAGCCATGTTAACTGCACCGTTGAATTTTGATTCACACAATTACTGCCTATTGTAATATGTTTTTACTCTGTTCCTATTAACCCTCCATTTTTATATTGTTTATACTGTTCCGTTCCTTCTTCCTATTTCTGACTCTAAATTGTCTATGTATTCATGTTATACTGTTTTATTTTATTTTCTCACTACACAATACATGTATGTACTCACTTAGAGTGTGGGGAAAAAAACATGCTGATTTGAATTTTTTTTTTACTTATTATCAGTAGTATTATAATTGATTTGTATCGCTAAATTTTAAAGCAAAATGAGAATAGCCGTTTTGTAGTACTATACTTCTTCTCTCAAAATCTTTCAGATTTTTTTTCTTCTTTACTAATAATGCAATTGAGTTGAGCTAAAACTTATTTCCTTTGTATTTTAATTCTCTACAACTTGTCCATTGAGGGCATCTAGATTGCTTCATTAGTTTTCATGTTACAAGCAAAAAACTAAAAAAAAAATTGAAAGTTTTTTTGCATTTCAATGTTCATAACAAATTTAGCAATGACACTTGCGGGTAGGAAACATAACTAGATATAACAACGGACCGTCTTTCGTATGATGGCATAGTCGGTTTCCTGGTAGTATTTTTGTCACAGAATCACTAGAGCAGAAAATCTCTATTGATTGGCCTATCTTGGGACTGGGGGTTTTTATTTATAATGTTAACATTGAAGCGTGTAGAACATAGCACACAGCCGGTCTGAAACTAAATGTTGCTGTGTGTCATTACCTTGATACCTGGCGGTCCCAAGGGTACATTGATGTGAGAGATCCATGCTGGGATTAAGGTGTTAAAACATGTTTTATTTTCAATCTAAATCTCACAATTCTGTAAGGGAAATGAAAATTGCTTAATCTACTTCCTTAGGATATTTCAAAATTAGTAAACCCATTGAGGTTGTTAGAAATATTGCTCTATATTGTTCTGAATATTCACAATTATTAATAAAACAACTCACCCTCTCAAATAATTCCAGGCACTTTCATTCTCAGTAACGGTTCTAATATGAAACAGTGTGTACTCAATTTCTCTATTGAGTACTTCTTCTGTGAATCCTGTGGTATTATTAATTACAAAATATCTTTGGTTCCATGCTGAATTGTTCCTAACATCATCTGATATTAAGGTATCCACATAGTCTAGTTCACCATCGAAGGTACTACAGAAAAATATAATAAATAATAAAAATGCTTGTGTAAAAAAAAATTGTATTGAAAAATCAAATCTTTTTTTTACAAGATAATGTATTTGTTCCACACCCTGCCACATTTAGTTAATCCATACCACCATAACGGGTGTTACAGCAGCCATGGTTTTTCAGCAATGATTTTTTTATCGTCATTTATAACTGGACTAAAAATGGCCATTGTTGGGAATGTTTTAACGAATAAATATATTTTGGTACCTTCTTGACACATTCGATGACCGAATTGATTAGGGCCCCCTAGTTACTCCAATAACTCACCCCTAACTAAAGTGTTGAAATAGCAATGGGATAAACAGATACTGGTAATTTTTTCATACTAGTACATTATTTTGAACTTGATCCACACGCTATATACAGTGGAATATTTTGTGACCCGGGAACTACCCCTCTAGCACTATTAAAAAATAAAAAATCAGAACAGTTGTTCGTTGGCTAGTATTTTTTATGCAAATACATTATTAGGAACTTGATCCATATGATGAAATGATTTGTGACCCAAAAACTACCCCAATATCTCATTCCCCAAAATTGGAATATTTGCAAATAGAACAAATTAATCGTTGCCATCGATTTTTTTGTCAATACATTACTACTCTACTTGCTCCATATAGTGAAATAATTTGTGACCCAAAAACTACCCCAATATCTCATTCCCCAAATTGGAATATTTGCAAATAGAACAAATTAATCGTGACGATTTTTTTAAAAATTATAGGAAATTCTAGACAACTCCATATGATGAAATAATTTGTGACCCAAAAACTACTCCAATATATCACCCCCAAATTGGAATATTCGCAAATAGAACAAATTAATATTGGTTGACAATTTTTTCATATAAATACATTATTAGGAAATTGCTCCATATGATGAAATAATTTGTGACCCAAAAACTACACCAATATCTCATTCCCCAAATTGGAATATTAGCAAATAGAACAAATTAATCGTTGCTATTGATTTTTTCATGCCAATACATTATTAGGACCTTGCTCTATACGCTCTATATAGTGAAATAATTTGTAACCCAAAAACTACCCCAGTATCTCACCCCCAAATTGAAATATTTGCAACAGAACAAATTAATCGCTGATGGCGATTTTTTCATGTAAATACATCATTAGGAACACGCTCTCCATATCTATAAAATAAAAATGTCTTTGTAAGCACAAACGGCTGGTTTGATTTGTTTTTTTTTAAATGTCTGAGGATGGTTAAAAAAAATCAGGAAAGCTGCCCGGAAATTGGAAAATTCGGGTATATAAGAAATTTGGCGAAAAAAAATACTATCGAGTCATTTATTACGAAACAAGGAAATAGATCAGCGGCTACACTGTCGCCTACCAAGCAGAAGGTCACAGAAACAAATCCCGGTCAGGGTAACATTTTTTTTATTTTATAAAAACAACAGCTGGACCGTTTTGGCTAATTGTATCAACCATCCTCGGGCTAGCTTCCAAAAATGAGAAAAAAAAATTTCTTGAAATTGCTGAAGAGTTGAAGAAAAGGCATTTTGTAGGCATGTTCTACCAATAAAAAGCTACCTATGAATATTTTATTAATTTTGTTGTGATCTTCTGAAGGGGGGAAACATGCAACCTATATTCCATTTTTACCAGAACTTTTTAACGAAACACAATTTTAAAAATATGTGTTGAAAAGAACGATTTTGTGCAAAACTTTTTTTAATCTTTTGTTGTGTCCGTAAAAGCAATAGTTTCCTAATAAAAAAATAAAATACAACATTGTGCATGAACGGATTTTCTGTAAATGGAATCGAAAAAATGTAGTAGGTGGCTATCACGTTTGCACAACTTGTGACTTCAATCGTATTTTAAAATCGAAAAAATCTAGTAGGTGGCTGTCAAGTCGCTTTGATTTCTATGTCGTAGTTGAAAGTTCAATTGAATCTTCAATATGAATATGTACACTAATGCTGAAATGGCCGTCTCTGTGAAAGAGGGACTTTTCTAAAACGAACAACTGATTGTGGTCGTCCACGAGTAATATAATACGGTGGCACTGGAAGAAGAGACTCTCAATGTGATTGAAGATCGTCCGGAATTAAGTACAAGACAAATTGCTAACACACTTAATGTTAGCAATAAACTAATCTGGAAAATTTTAAAGCATTACCAATTGTATTCTTACCATAATCAACGAGCCCAGGCGAGATTTTCCCTATCGAGTAGACTTTTGTCAATGGAGTCTTCAAATGATTACCCAAAATGCTCAATTTTTAGAAAACGTAATATTCACTGACCAATACAACTTTTCTGGGCAAGGGATTACAAATTTTCATAACAATCATTTATGGGCCGAAGATAACCCACATGCAATTCAAGAAGGTCGGTATCAATATGAATGTTCACTTAACGTGTGGGTCGAAATTATTGGCGAAAATATTATTGGACCGTATTTTCTACCGTTAAGGCTAACTGGTGCAACCTATAGAAATTTTCTCCAGGAGCAGCTTCCCATTTTACTTGAAAATGATAAGATAAGATAAATTTATTCATCAATAAAGCTTCACACAGTACAGTATAAAAACTTATCAGACTAGTCACATATATATATAGAAAGTACAAAAATATAAAAATATGTGTGTATAAAAAAAACCAAAAGACAGATACAAGAAAGTGCATAAGTTGCACAATATAAATATACACAACATGATACACAGAAGTAAAAATATAGATAATATAGATAAAAATATATAAAAGGATAAGAAACATCAAGAAATTGCAAACAGTCAATGTTGAAATTTCAGAAACTCCCCCAAGGAATAAAATGCGTGATTACTCAGAAATTCAAATAATTTTGTTTTAAATACATTGAAACTTTCGATTTCACCAAACATTTCTAAAGTATGGTTGTAGCATATAATGCCCTGGTAAGTGTAAGAACCCTGAGCAATGCCTAAACGTGAAAATGGTAAACGGAGATGATTAGCATTGCGAGTGGTGTGTTCGTGCACCATACTTCCTCTCATATGTATATGGCTCTCTTTTTTTATATTAAGAATAATTAGAAATATGTACAAACATGTAAGTGTCAGAATCGAAAGCTTAATGAATATTTGTCTGCAACTCTCACGTGGATGAGCACCTACAAGACATCTTATTATTTTTTTCTGAATTAAAAACACCTTATTGTAACGTAAATAAACTTAACTTGGTTTAACTAATTTATTTAACACTTAATCTACAACTTAATTTATATTACTACGCTACTGAATAGCTCGATCGTATGGGCTCGTTCAGACTGTCCCGACTCCACTTGAGGGTCGCCTATTTATCTCCGATACAGCATTCTCGATGTTTCGAATTCTTTCAGTTGGCGACGGCATGTTCCAATTGTTTCCAATATTGACCGTTGTTTTCCGCGGAAGAGCGACTGGATGGTTCTCGAATATCTCCGGGGATGATCTCATCGCTGTCGATGGCAACGTGTGAGGCGACAGGTCCGGCCTAGGTTCGTTACATTGCCCCCTTCTTAAAGACATTTCGTCCCGAAATTTCATCCTTGGAGTGTGACGATATCTGCATGACTCCCCATATCTGCACCCGTGAAGTTCGATGGAAGTAACACTCCACGGTCTTCATGATCGGTCGTGGAAGAGGGTTACAGCAAACCAAAATCCTGACGCCGCTGGATCTGAATATCGCCTCCAGCATACTTCTTATGACTCTCCAGTCCAACCCATCAATACCACAGGATAGTTTTGGAATTGCTAGATCCGCCAGATTCTGGTCCACCATAGTATCTCTTAGTTTGGTGAGACTCTTCCAGACATCTTCATAGGACGGTTTATCTTGGGAATGCCTCTTGGTAACTAGGTAGTAGATGTTTCTCTGGCCTTTCTTCAACTGTAGCACCCACCAACTTCTGGATTCTGCTCCCGCAGTGTTTGGAGTTGACCAAATTTCTTGAGAACACTACGGCGATGCCCCTGGACATTCGAAGATCTTCTGCCACACAGTGCGCTAGTGCGTAGTCAGCAGGCACCTCGAAAAGGTCTCGGACTCCTCTCTAGTAACCCCATGTGGAACTTTCTGCCCGTTTGAATACAAGGACATAAACTTCTGAACGTCATATCATCCTCCGTGGCTTGAGGGTGCGAACTTGGTCATGGTTTCCAGCGAAGGGGCCAACCTGTTGAAATGGACGACCCTTGGTTTCCCTCGGGGTGGCTTATGGATTCGGTACACAAGGTCGTTTATCCTTTTCACGATTTTATACGGGCCTTCCCACGAGTTCCGCAACTTTGGTGATAGTCCACGACGACGTTTGGGGTTGTACAGCCAAACCAGGTCAACAACCTTAAATCCTCCAGCGTCGGCCTTGATGTCATAGGTCTTCTTCATTTTATCGCTGGCACTCTGGATGTTCAACCGGACTCGTTCGTGGATGTCGTCCATTCTCTGCCGAAGTTTGCTGGACGAGTCCTCTCCCGCAGTGTCTTGTCCTGGCGTATCCCAAACTTCAGGTCACAAGGCAGTCGCAGTTCTCGGCCCATTATAATACTAGCAGGAGTTTGACCGGTTGACTCGTGTACTGCGGATCGATAGGCCATCAGGAACAAATGAAGATACTGGTCCCAGTCTCTTTGATGGTCAGAGACAACCTTGGACAAGTGGCGGTTGATCGTCCTGTTCATCCGTTCCACCATTCCATCGGACTGCGGATGTAGGGCCGTGGTTCTTGTCTTGCGGATGTTCAGCAGTAGACATATTTCTTGGAAAAGGTTGGATTCGAAATTTCTGCCTTGATCCGAGTGCAGCTCCATTGGAATACCGAATCGACATATCCACTCTTTCACCAAGACGTCGGCGACGGTGATGGCTTCCTGGTTGGGCAGGGCATAGGCTTCCGCCCACTTACTGAAGTAGTCCATTGCCACAAGGATGTATTTATTCCCGTGGTCGGATACGGGAAACGGGCCGGCGATGTCAATGGCGATTCTCTCGAACGGGCTGCCTACGTTGTACTGACGCATCGGGGCCTTGGGTCGTATTCGAGGTCCATTGCTAGCAGCGCATACAGCGCACTTCCTGCACCAGTCCTGGACGTCAGCTTGACAATTGGCCCAGTAAAACCGTTGCCTCACTTTCTGCAGGGTCTTCGTCACTCCCAGATGTCCTCCGGCGACTCCATCATGGATTTCCGCAGCACTTCCTCTCTTCTGTTCCTGGGAACAATTATTTGGCGTCTGTCTTCCCCACCAATATCGGCCTCCAGCACACGTTTCAGGATCCCATTGTCCAAAATAAGAGAGTTCCATTGTGCCCAATAGGATTTAACAGCCGGCGAGTAACCTGCGACTTCCTGCCATGATGGTCTTCGATTGCCCTTCTTCCAGCTGACGACTAAGCCAAGGTCGGAGTCTCTCTCTTGGTCTTTCTGGATCTTGCTGTCATTCCAGTTGTCATCCATTGCCGCGGTTCTACAAAGTGTTGCTTCTTTCTCTTCTGCTCGTCGGCAATGTGAGCAATCATCTGGACATGGTCTTCGCGACAAGGCATCTGCATTCTTATGGCTAGTTCCGGCTCGATGTTCGATCTCGAAATCGAATTCTTGGAGTCTTTGATCCAACGTGCTACTTGACCCTCAGGATTTTTGAACTGTAAGAGCCATTTGAGAGCTGCATGGTCAGTTCTCAACAGGAATCTTCTTCCATACACGTACTTGTAGAAGTGTTCCACTCCTTTACAACAGCTAACAGCTCTCGCCTGGTGACACAGTAATTGCGCTCTGGTTTGCTAAGCGCTTGCTGAAATAACCAATGACCTTCTCCTGTCCCTGCCTGGATCTTGAGATAGGACAGGTCCAAGTTCCACGTTGCTGGCGTCCTTATCCAAAATGAATTTCCCTTTGGTGTAGGGGATAGCTCAGTATGGGTGCTTTGATCAAAGCTCGTTTCTGCTTCCTGAAATGCGTCTTGACATTCTTCGGGCCACTGGAACTTTGTTTGGCCTTCCGTGAGCTTGGTCAGTGGTTTAGCGATGTTGGCGAATCCCAGCACATATCGGCGATAGTATGTGCATAAACCAAGGAAACTTCGAAGTTGGTGAATGTCTTTGGGATGGGCCAATCCTTAACAGCTTTGATCTTCTGGTCGTCCACTGCTACTCCTTCCCAGAGACAACGTGGCCGAGGTATCGTACTTCTTTTGGAACAGATGGCATTTCTTAGGGCTCAGTTTCAATCCGAGTTCCTCAGTCGCAGGAATACTTCCTCCAAGTTTTCACGTGGTCCTCAAACGATCTGCCGACCACAATTATGTCGTCGAGATACACTAGACACGTGTTCCATGAGAGTCCCTTCAGTACTGTTTCCATCAATCTTTCGAATGTGGCGGGAGCATTACAGAGCCCGAATGGCATAACGGTGAACTGCCACAATCCTGAGCCGATGGTAAAGCAGTCTTTCTCGATCTTCCTGAGCCAGTTCTACTTGCCAGTATCCACTCTTCAGATCAAGGGTCGAGAAAATCGTGGAACCAGCCAACGTGTCTAGGGTGTCATCTATTCTCGGGAGAGGGTAACTGTCCTTCTTCGTGACATTATTAAGTTGGCGATAGTCTACACAAAAACGTGTCGATCCATCCTTTTTCTTCACCTGTACGACTGACGAGGACCAGGGACTGTCAGATGGTTCGATAACTCCTTCTTTTCTCATATCGCTGACTATTTTGTCAGCGTCTTCTTTCTTGGCAAGAGGAAGTCTTCTTGCTGATTGCCGGATCGGTCGGGCACCCCAGTATCAATCTTGTGCGGACCACATTAGTTCGACCTCCTTTTCCTTGTCCGGTATCGAAGATGTCTTGGTACTTCTTAACTAAATCTCTTAGTTTGGGCTGTTGAGCTGGTTTTATATCTTTGGAAGAGATGGCAACTAATTTTTCTAGTTCTGTGGGCAAGTTGTTGGGTTGGCTAATCGTACCTGCATTACACTCGGATCACTGAGGAAACTGGCGAGCAGTGCCCCAATATTGTTCCTTTCTTCAAGGTCACTGGAAAATAATTGACATTCATGACCCTTACGGGCACAAATTTGTCAGCACGCAACAAGGTCTTCCCTAGTGCAATCCCTCGTCCAATTTTCTCATCATGAAGTTTGGGCTCGAACATCACCACGTTTCCACTGCTCGTACTCCCGTCCAGGCGAGCCTCCAGAATGGTTTCAGCCCTCTCAGGTACGCTTACATCTTCAGCCAACAACACACGGATCAACCCCTCACTTCTCCCATGAAGCACCAGCTCTTCTCCGTTGACACGTAGGACGCCGTCTTTGAAATCCAATTCAAACCCTCTGGAATTCATGATGTCCATTCCGATGATTGCATCGTCTTCGATGTCCGCTACAAGTGCCTGATGTTTCACTTTAGTGCTGCCCAAAATTATTTCAATCGGTAGCTCGCCATATACAGTAGCTGGCTCCCCTGTTGCTGTGCGTAGCTTCCAAGTTGTCGGTTCAATCCGTTCCGGTGTTCTGGCAAAGGAAGGCCCGAGAATTGTCCTAGTCGCACCTGTATCTAGCAGCATGGTGCAAGGCTCGTTATTGATGAGACCGTCTACGAAGATGTTATGTACGCCACTGGTTTATTCAGTATCTGGAGTGATATATAAATAAAGAAGTACTTGTGTGGTGGGGGTAACATTTCCGAACACAGAAATCAGTGATCGTTCTTGCTTGTAAAGTCCAAGTGTATCGATGTTACGATATTAATAATAATTCTTCAAAGAACCCACAATTTTTCATTTAGTGTATTGAGTTAAATACACAACATTTTGGCGACGAATTCGAGAGAATTATACATATCAGTTTCTGAGTATACAACGAAAAGTTGTCAAATTTGGGACAGTGACAGAAATCGGACAATTTTTGAATGAAACGATGGCCCTGATAGGTAATATTGAACCTTTCAACGGTGGAGCCGAAGAATTTGAAACCTATTTGGAACGGATGGAGCATTTATTCAAGGTTAATATTGTTCCAGAGGAAATGAAAGTATCTCTGTTCATTACCCTGGCGGGTACACAAGTATACCAAACGCTGAAAAATTTGGCAGCTCCGAAAAAGCCTAGTGAGCTGAAATATACCGAAGTGAAAGAGTGTCTTTTGAAGCATTATTGCCCACCTGTCACGGAAATCTTCGAGAGATTCATCTTCAATAAATGTCACCAAAAGTTAGACCAAAGTATTGCAGAATATATAGTCGAATTACGCAAATTGGCTAACACATGTAAGTTTGGATCGTTTCTAGATGATGCTCTGAGAGACCGGTTCGTTTGTGGGATGCAGTCAGAAAATATACAAAAAAAACTCTTGTCTCAAGTCAAATTAACTTTCACAGAGGCATGTCAGTCAGCTCAAGCTTCAGAGTTGGCGGAGAGGCAAGTTAAAACGTTATCAGACTGCGATACTAGTTGGAGTGTCAACTACGTTCAAAAGCAGAAACAAAAGTTCAGGCAGCAAATAAGGCCAAAGAAGTTGTTAAAATCAGTCCGGAGGAAAGGCAGGAAAAAAGAATCCAGTGCTGGTAGTTGCGATAAATGTGGTAGAAGTCATCCCAAAGATAAGTGTCCAGCAGTCAGATGGAAATGTTATTTTGTTTCAAGTTGGGGCATGTTAAGCAATTATGTCCATCCAAAAGAGCCACGACAGTAGCCAGTTGAAGAAGAAGGTCAGAACGAAATCTCGTTTGAAGAAGTAAACAGCGATTTGTTCAATTTGAATAATATGCATGTCAGTTTAGCTGCACCACATCATATCTGGTTGGGTTTGAATGGTAAAAGGGTAGCTTTTGAAGTAGACACAGGCGCATGCAAATCGGTAATGTCCTTCAATAAATATAAGAGTATTTTGAATTTACCTTTGGAACCTGTAATGTATAAACTCAATGTAGTTTCAGGTCAGGGTATCAATGCTTTGGGTGAGTGTCAAGTTGACGTAATCATGGTGATCAAAACCATCATTTAATTCTGACAGTAATCGAATCAAATAAGGATTTTGTACCATTATTGGGTAGAAATTGGTTGAATGTTCTTTTTCCTGATTGGCAAACTGGTTTCGGTTTGAATAGTCAAGATGTCAATACGATCTCGAAAGGAGACACAATCAATATTGTAGATGAGTTGAAAATCAAGTATAAAAGTGTATTTGATTCGAACTTATGTAGTTCTATCAAAGATTTTCATGTCAAATTCAACATAAAAGAAAATGTCTTTCCGGTAGTCAAAAAAGCTTATTCTATGCCCTATGCCCTGAAACCATTGGTTGAAAAAAAAATCAAACAAATGGTTCAGGTGGGTATTCTGAAACCTGTGAGGCATAGCGAATGGGCCTCACCCATCGTAGTTGTATCGAAAAAAAATGGTGATGTTAGAATTTGTTCAGATTTCCGTATCACTGTGAATAAAGCACTCAATATTGATCAGTATCCGTTACCAACTCCAGAAGATATTTTTGCAAGTTTGGCAGGGGGTAAAATCTTCACGGTTTTAGATTTGGCAGGTGCTTATCAACAGTTAAAAGTTCATCCAGATTTTCAGAAATTTCTAACCATCAATACTCATGTTGGTTTGTACCAATACACGAGACTGACATATGGAATAGCATCAGCGCCATCTATTTTCAATCAATTATGGATCAAATTTTGAGCGGAATACCTAATGTTAAATGTTATCTCGATGATATTCTGATAGCAAATAATAATTTAACGGAAGCACGAAGTACTCTAGAAATTGTCTTGAAAAGATTGTGTTACTATAATGTAAAGGTTAATGGGGAAAAATGCAAATTTTTCGAAAAGCAAGTTGAATACTTGGGGCATATGATAGATAAAGAGGGGATTCATCCAACTGAGGATAAAATACGTGCAATAAAAGAGGCTCCAGAACCTCAAACTTTAACTCAGTTACGAGTGTATCTTGGTTTATTAAATTATTACGAAAATTTATACCAATGTTGTCAACGCAGTTGAAACCTCTTTATAAATTATTGAGAAAAACGAGGATTTCAAATTTGATCTTGTCTGTCGAGAGTTTTTAAGCTTAGAAAAAATTTAATTGCGACGAATCAGGTTCTCGTGCACTATGACCCAAATATAACAATATTAGTGTCATGTGATGCAAGTTCCTATGGTGTAGGGGATGTTTTGAGTCACAGGATCGATGGTGTTGAAAAACCAGTGTTATTCGTGTCAGTCACGTTATCAACCGCTGAAAAAGATTATTCTCAACTTGAAAGAGAAGCTTTAGCAATCATATTCAGCCTTAAACGTTTTCATAAGTATTTATGTCGGTAGACAATTTATATTGGTATCTGATCATGAACCTTTGAAGGTATTATTCAATCCTGATAGGCCCATTTCTGTTATGTCGGCTTCGAGAATAATTCGGTGGAATGTAATATTATCAGCCTACGATTATAAGATAGAATATCGTAAGGGTTCGAACTATTTGAATCGGACATGTTGTCTAGATTACCTTTACAGGATTCAACAGAGGTTGATAGTTCTTTGAATTCATTCAATTTGGTTACAGAATTGCCGTTATCATATGAGGACATTGCGGAAGTTTCACGCAAAGATCCGATTTTAGTAAAGATAATGGATTATGTAAAAACCGGTTGGCCTTCCAAAGTAGATTGTAACTTGAGGTCTTACTATTTGAAGCGAAATGAGTTATCCGTTGAAGAAGGGTGCCTGATGGTGGGTATTAAAGTTGTTATACCGCAATCCTTGCCTAAACAAGTTTTAGATTTACTTCATGAAGATCATCTGGGGATTGTTAGAAGTAAAATGTTAGCTAGATCTTCATTCTGGTGGCCAAAAATGCAAGAGAATATTGAAACTCTTGTAAATAACTGTGATATATGTCAACTAGGTCAGAAAAATCACGAAAAGTTTTTGATATCCTGGCCAAACACTGATAATGTATTTCAAAGAGTTCACATTGATTTTTTTCATAAAAATGGTTGTCAATTCTTGTTGATTGTGGATAGTAAATCGAGGTGGATTGATATTCATTCAATGTCGAAGGGTACGAATATCAAGCATACAATTGAAAAATTAAAATTAACTTTTTCTATAATGGGATTACCAGATACTATTGTTAGTGATAATGGACCGCCATTTAATTCAAACGAATTTACGAATTTTTGTCGGGCTAACGGTGTCAATGTGTTAAAATCACCTCCTTATCATCCACAATCTAATGGTTTGGCTGAACGTCATGTACAGAATGTAAAATCAGCTCTAGACAAGTTTTTATTACAAAAATCCACTCTCACAATGAAGCAACAGATGGTTAACTTTTTGTTTAGTTATAGAAATACTCCTTGTACCAGTACAGCCAAAAACGCGCCTCGACTTGTTGAAACCCAAAAAAGGGGGTAAAGTACTTTTCAATAAAACTTTCGATTTTGTCAAACCGGTAATTTTCAATGTTGGAGAAAAAGTTCTGGTGGGAAAATTGGGTCCATATATTGACGATAAATGGAAAGAAGGTTACATTCTTAAAAATGTTAGTGCCGTAACATATCTTGTAAAAATGGATAATAAAATTTTGTACAAGCATGTCAATAGCTTGAGAAAATATCCAGTTCACAGAGATATAACAGAACCAGTGAGAACAGACCCAAATCCATCAGGGTTTCAATCATTAGGTGTTCCCAGATCACCAAGTATAACACCGAATGAAATTTGCCCCAACATTGAACAAAATATCAATGACTCCAATACAAGATTATCAAATCCTGGTCCGAGTTCAAGTTTCACTGATCTCAATCAGGATATTGTTAGTCCAAACTGTTCAAAAGATGTTGAACCGACTCTGAGACGTGATAATCGTGTTCGGAAACCACCTCAACGTCTAAATTTGTGAGTTAGTTTAGTGTTTAGTTTGATTTATTCATGGAAGGGAGGAAATGTTATGTACGCCACTGGTTTATTCAGTATCTGGAGTGATATATAAATAAAGAAGTACTTGTGTGGTGGGGGTAACATTTCCGAACACAGAAATCAGTGATCGTTCTTGCTTGTAAAGTCCAAGTGTATCGATGTTACGATATTAATAATAATTCTTCAAAGAACCCACAATTTTTCATTTAGTGTATTGAGTTAAATACACAACATTTTACACCTTTGTTCTGTCGTTGAAGGATAGCGACATATGCGTTGTTAACCGGGGCTTGCAGGACACATGCCGACGATTGCCCCTTCTCGTCGACCTTTTTTAGTTTTCCTGCATCGGAGTCGATGAATGTTGGACATTTGCTACGCACATGTCCAATTTTGCCACAATTCCGGCATCTTATCTGTCTTTTCTCAGGCAACACTTCCTTCATCACTTTTCTTATGGCAGCTTCCAAGTTAGCAGGCTCCGGTGAGTCTTCCTCAATCGTTTGAACTTTACTTTGGGTTTTGCAGCATTGTTTTGCTGCTTCGAATTCAAAGCTCGTGCCAGTCGTCTACGAGATGTGTTGGACGAGCTAATATCAACGCTTGTCTGGTTTCTTGGTCACGAGTCCATCCAAGAATGCCTGAACCGCTAATCGCTCCATTACATTTTCGGTATGGCTGGATATGCGACGAACCAAGCGTGCAATGTCAGTTTCAAATTCTTATAAGGATTCGCCTGATTTCTGACAGCGATTTTTCAGCTGGGAGTGGTATACGTGTTCCAAATGGGGTGGCCATATCGTAATTCTAGATGTTTAATCAGCTGATCATAGTCCTCCTGTTCTTGGGCGGTGAGAGTTTGTAGAATATTTGTCGCTTCTCCACGTAATGCAAGTGTCAGTGCTACAGCTCTTTCCCTCGCATTCCATCCGTTTGTTTTGGCGCTGCTTCAAACTGCCGGCGGTAATTTGCCCATGGAGTTTTCCGTCGAACTGAGGCGGCTTCATGGAAAGCTTCCCTATTTCTGAAATGACCTTGACATCTTTTATACCCTCTTGAACTTTATCCACGTTCAAACTCAAGTCCAGCATTGCATTTTCGTTAACCATCTCTGTGGAGGACGACTATTAATTTGTTTTTCCAGCTTACTGATCGTTTCCTTTATTTTGTCCATTTCTGCCTCGATTCCGTCTTTGATTCCATGCTGATTATTTCCTTCATCTTGTCCATCTCTGCCTCGACCCATCTTTGATTTTATCTACCTCCGTGTTCATTTGCTCCCTAATTTTATCTATCTCTGTCTCAACGGTTTCCATTCTTTCTTCTAGGAAATTAGCCACACCACACAATTCTTTTTTAGGCCTTCTGTGTTTTCCAGGAACTTCTCTTCCAGGCTTCTTGAATTTTCTAGAAGCTTCTCTTCCAGATTTCTAGAATTTTCTTGAAGCTTCTCTTCCAGATTTCTAGAATTTTCTTCAAGCTTCTCTTCCAGATTTCTAGCATTTTCTTCCAGGCTTCTTGAATTTTCTAGAAGCTTCTCTTCAGATTTCTAGCATTTTCTTCCAGGCTTCTTGAATTTTCTAGAAGCTTCTCCTCAGATTTCTAGAATTTTCTTGAAGCTTCTCTTCCAGATTTCTAGAAAGCTTCTCTTCCAGATTTCTAGAATTTTGTTGCAGTTCTTCTTTCACGGATTTAGTAGTTTCTTCGAGTTTATTCATTACCAAACTTAAATCACCTCCGGAACTTCGAATAAAATGTTTCGGGGTCCTCACCTTCTTGTATAAGTCCTTCTGCAAGTCTTTCCTGGAGTACTTGCTTTTTACCTGTTGTTTCCAGTTCCCTTTCCTCCAATTCCTGTTTCAATTCCGCTACCTTCAAATCCAAGCACTTTTCTTGAACACATTTTGTCTTTGACGAGGTATCAGTCTGTTTTACACGAAAAGTTATCAGTTTGTTAAAATTCACTTGCGAATTCTTTTCCACGGGCACCAGTCTATTGTCTGTTTCCGAAGAGTGTATCAGTTTATATTCCCGCAACAATTGTCCACTTCGAAAACCGGGCCACTGTCTATTTTCTGTTTCACGCAACAGCGTATCAGTTTATATTCCCACGCACAATTGTCCACTTCGCGAAAACCGGGCCACTGTCTATTTTGGGCGTACAGAAAGGTGTATCAATTTATTTTTCTGACTATCCACTCCACGATCACTTGTTTATTTTCAAAATCTCACTTCCGACACCAATTGTAACGTAAATAAACTTAACTTGGTTCTACTAATTTATTTCACACTTAATCTACAACTTAATTTATATTACTACGCTACTGAATAGCTCGATCGTATGGGCTCGTTCAGACTGTCCCGACTCCACTTGAGGGTCGCCTATTTATCTCCGATACAGCATTCTCGATGTTTCGAATTCTTTCAGTTGGCGACGGCATGTTCCAATTGTTTCCAATATTGACCGTTGTTTTCCGCGGAAGAGCGACTGGATGGTTCTCGAATATCTCCGGGGATGATCTCATCGCTGTCGATGGCAACGTGTGAGGCGACAGGTCCGGCCTAGGTTCGTTACATTATGAATGTGAGCAGAGTTGCCCCAAAATATCAAACCATACCTTAATGATGACTCAACAAGTCCACAGTAAGAAAGCTTGAGAATTTCTGGAGATACAGTGCCACGCAATTTCCTAATAACAAAGCACATACTGCTCAATTTGGAAACAAGATTATCTATATGAATCTCCCATGTGAGTTTGTGGTCTACATACACTCCTAAAAATGTTATATGATCAACTTGCTCTATAGATTTGTGATTCATCCTGATTAAGTTTTTATTGACCGATAATCCATTGGTGTTACACCAATCATAAAATTGATTTGCACATATATTTGACATTACCACTGATCCAACTAATTCGTTTTCAGCTATGAGCTGATTTGTGTCATCTGCATATAAAATCATTTTGTTTTGGGATGCACAAGATTGCATTATATCACTAGTAAAAATAATGAAAAGCAAAGGACCAATAATAGACCCTTGTGGCACGCCTATAGAAATATTTGCTGGTTTTGACCTTATTGAATCCATGACTACTATCTGTGATCTATCCCTCAGGTACGATGCAATCCATTCATTTGCAATACCCCGAACACCTACACGATAAAGCTTTTCTAGCAGTAAGACGTGGTCAACTGTATCGAAGGCTCTGATCATATCGAAGTATAAGGCTATTGGAATTTTTTTATCGTTCAGGTAATCATAGACATGGGTACATAATTCTTTGATAGCCGTTTCAGTAGATTTTTGACATCTGAATCCATGTTGACAGTTCGGTATTAGATTAAATTCTTCCATAAAACAGCTGAGCCGAGTGTTAAAGGAACTATCAATTACTTTAGCAAATTGTGATTGCAGGCAAACATTTCTATAGTTACTCACTTCATCTCTTGATCCTTTACCCTTAAATATTGGTACTGATTTTGATACTTTCAATGCATTTGGGTACTGTCCCTTAACAAATGATACATTAACTATATGGGAGAGAGGAAAACATACTATATCACTGACAATCTTGAGAGCGTTTCCATAAATGTCATCTATACCCGATGAGGGTTTTTTTGTTGTTTTTTTGATAATGTCATATATCTCATGTGGAGTAGATGGACATAAGAACATTGTAGTATTGGAAAAATTGGACAGTCTTATATTTTCCATTTCGGGTTTGATTGCTTTCACATTCATAAATAATTCATTAAATCGATTACATATTTTTTGTTTATCCAACTCCTTGATATTATTTATGGTTATCTCAGTTGGCAAAGCACTCGTCATCTTATTTCTTGATTCATTAATTATTTTCCAAGTTTCCTTTGATATATTACTTGCATTACCTATTCGATCATTATTATATTCAAGTTTAGCTTTTTTTAGTTTTTCCTTATGAAGACCTTTAAGACTTTTGTAGCGTTCTTTTATGATGTCATTGTTTGTGGTTTTTGAAATTTTTGACATTTCGCATAGTGTTTGATGAAGCTGTTTTAATTCAGAGTTCAACCATGGCTTCTTACTTTTGTTGATTCTTTTTTTCTTTTTTAGAGGAAAAGCAATATTATGATAGAATTCAAAAGTGGAATAAAATTGATTAAATGATTCATCCACGGTATCAGATTTATAAACTTCTAACCATTTCTCTGACATCAACAGATTTCTAAAAGTTATCAAATTTGATTCTGAGTAATCTTGCCTGAATGTAGTGTCATCCAGGGGGTCCCCACTAATTGGTATAAAAAATTCACATTTCTGAAACGTATGGTCTGATAGGTGTGTATCTTCAACATGTATTTCAGTGGTTGATAAATTTGAGAATACTGCATCTATGCTTGTAGATGTTGTCCTTGAAATGCGTGTGGGTTTATCAATGTGATTTTTCATGTCGAATTCCTTGAATAAATTTACTATTTTCTTTGTGTCCCTATTTTCAATCAAAAAGTTCACATTGAGATCCCCACAAATAACATAGTAGTTCTTAGATTTGTAGATATGACACATCAGATCATACATTTCATCCACAAATATGTCAACACAACTGTCTGGTGTTCTGTAAACCGTCACTATATACAATTTTGTATTTTCAATGAAATTTTCAACTGTAGCTATTGTCACTTCAAACTGTTTTTCAATGGTATGATTATAATTGAATGGTTTAATGATAAAGTTTGACTTTGCAAATATACATACACCCCGATGATTGTATTCTCTTCTGCCAAAAGAGTTCACCATATTAAAGTTGTTCAATGTAAGGTAAGGAATTTCAGATAGCTTCAGCCAATGTTCACTCAGACACAAAATATCAGTTTGGTTTAACTCCAGGAGTACTTCTAACTGCTGTGTTTTTCCTGAGATCCCTTGGATATTGAAATGCATTACTTTGAGTGTCTCTGTTTCATTGTTGTTCAATATTTCTTTCCTTGGGATTTCGCTTTCTGATCTGTGTTTCTGTCGTCTATTCGACCACGAATGTGGTTTATGCACGATGGTGCGCCTGTCCATTTCAGCATAACTGCCCGTCAGTACTTGGACGACGTGTATCCAAATCGTTGGATAGGCAGAGCAGAACCTCAACCTTGGCCTCCCAGATCTCCAGATTTAAACCCCTTGGACTTTTGCATCTGGGGTTACCTTCAGTCTTTGGTTTTTACGACCCCCATTGAATGTGTGAATGATTTAAGTAATCGCATCATTGCAGCCTGCGAGACAATCCAAAACACACAGGAATATTTCAACGTTTGGCCAGTCTATGAGACGAAGACTTGATTCCTGCCAAATGGTTGGAGGTGGTCATTTCAAGCAGTTTTTATAACTCCGTTCCGTTTGATCTTGTTGCCTTTTTCTTTGTTGTAATACACATAATTTTGTTTTGTTTGTATTTTTAATTTGATATTCTATTACTGGTACTGGTACATGCCTACATTAAAAGTTGAAACAATCGGAATAATTTTAAAATACTACGATTGAAGTCACAAGTTGTGCAAACAAAACGTGCCAGCCACCTACTAGATTTTTTCGATTCCATTTACAGACACAACACAAGAGTTAAAAAGTTTTGCAATTAATCGTTCTTTTCAACACATATTTTTAAATCAATAAATTTTGTTTCGTTAAAATGTTTAACTTTTCAAGGAAAGGCCTAATACATGAAAGACCCCCTTTAATTTTCGACAAGGAATCACCCCCTAAAAACTTTTGCACTTATTTGGTAACACCCTGTATATATATAAAATAAAATGATAACGAGATAAGGGGAAAACAGGATGAGGTAATAACGTGAAGCGGGCAGAGTCAAAAGTACAACAATGGAACAACACAAAGAAAAACATAGGAAAAAAGAAATGTTACTCAGATGAAAGTTTAAAAAAAAAATGTTAGGGAATATAGAAATTTGGACAGGACAACGTCTGTCGGGTCAGCTATTGTAGAAATAATTTGTGACCCATAAACTACTCCAATATCTCATCCCCAAATTGAAATACAGTGAAAACCGAATAAAATGACATCGTTTATAATGACAGATCGGTTATAACAACCGAATGGCAAGGTCCCGGCCGAATCTATATAAATTAATAAGTACACATACCGCCTATAATGACATCGGATACAGCGACATATCGCTTAAAACGACGAAACTTCATCGGCTATAACGACCAACCGTTTACCTATTCCAGCAAAACAAAACATTACGAACAATTTTCACCTTTATACTAATAATATGAAGGAATATTTTGCTATAGGCTTATTATTAAGCCTAAGAAGGATTATTATTCTCCTACCTTATTCGAACGAGCCTCTTTCCCGCTCTTTGCCATTTGACCTTGCATGTTTTACGACTTATTCAGTGCGATAGTTGACCGCGTGAATTACAGGTTAATTTTAAAACTTTTGGTTTAGATCGTGTGTTTACGCGTTACTATGTCGTTTTATTTCTTTTATTTACATTTTATTTGAAAACAAGTTCATATGCATAACCTATCCCCATACTACAAACAGACATAATATATACATACATACTTGTGTATATTGCTTATAACAACTATCGGACATAACGTCCGAAGTATACGGTCCCTTCAATGTCTTTATATCCGGTTTTTTACTGTATTCGCAAATAAAATAAATTAATGTTAAGTAATTTTTTTCATGCCAATACATTATTAGGGTTCAGAAACGGTTGTTCTAATTATTTTTACATGATTTTAGCTGAGAGGTTAGTATAAGAGTAGTTTTTGGGTCACAAATTTTTTCACTATATGGAGCGTGTAGAGCAAATTACTTATGATGTATTTGCATCAATTAATTTGTTCTATTTGCAAATATTCTACTATATGGAGCAAGTAAAGTAAGTTCCTAGTAATGTATTAACATGAAAAAATAAATGCCAATGATTAATTTTTACTATTTGTGAATATTGCAAACAACTGTTCTAACTATTTTTGATTTTTTAAGGGTGCCCAGAGGGGTAGTTCCTGGGTCACAAATTAGTCCACTGTTTGTAGTGTGTAGAGCAAGTTCAAATAATACACTAGCAAGAAAAAATTACCAGTATCTGTTTATCCCATTACTATTTCAACCCTTTATTTAGGGGAGAGTTATTGGGGTAACCAGGGATTTGTCATCGAACGTTTCAAGAAAGTTCCAAAATATAGTTATTCATCAAAACATTCCCAACAATAACCATTTTCAGTTTGAAAACCAACAAATTTTATAAATTATGATAAAAAATGTTGCTGCTGTCACACCGGTACCACCACCGTATAAGTGGTGCCTACTTACTTGAAAGTTTTAATAACCCATTGTCTGTGTTGCCATGCATGGTAATTTTTAGCATCTTTTGCAAGAACAGCTTCTGTCACAAATTTCTCTTTAGAGGGGTCTTTCAACCATTCTACGAGAATTTTTCGGTGATGCCAAACTTGATAGTTCTTCGACTGCCTCAAAATAGTTTTCTCGATGAATTCCAATTCTTCCTGGAGATCTTTATTTAGTCCTTTCAATATATCACGCCTAAAGCAAATATATGATCAAGTTGTAGAGGAACCACTGTTTTTTACGTACCGATACTGCCATACAGTGTAGTTAGCAGGGTTCAAATGGGCAGCACTTTGGGTAAGTTCGAGTGCTCTTTCACTAATTTCTTTGCTCTTCAAAATTGCTCGAAAATAGTCATAACAATCAACAACTGAAAAACCAATATATTCACTTTTAGTTTTAAGGTCAATGAGATAACTTATTTATAGTGTAAAAATTAAGTTCAGGGAGAATTCGCATATCACCAAAATTTTTGGTTTATGTAATATTTCATTTTTCTAAAAGCTTGAAAATAAAAAATTCTTAGCGGTCACGTATTTTGAATAAATTATACATTGAAATGCCACTTTTTGATTGAATGTATGTGCCTGTGGAAGAAGAAACGACCAATAATGTGGTTTCAATTAGTTGGCGTAGGTGTTGTCTATTGGTCGCCATCTGTGATGTAGTGTGTACTTAAATCTAATGACTGATTGTTACTATTGTGCTCCAATAATAGTTTGGAAAAAACGAGAAAGTCACTGCTAACGAAGTATTCGCCAGCGGAGCGAAGCATTATTCATAAGGTTGGTTGACTTGTATTCAACTTCAATAGCAATGTTACCCAAGTTAGGTTAGGTTGTGTTCCCTTCTTTAACGTAAGATATTGTTCGTTTTTCTGCAGACCGGAAAGAGGCACGCCTCTGTCCGGTCTTCAAAAACATCCACGCTAAAGGCATGTCTTGGGCTGTAGACTAGAGATCGGGGGGTCAACAAAATGCAGCCATTGTAGCGTTTGAATTTTGACCGTCGAGTAAAGGCAATTAACATCGTAAATGTAAAAATTAGTATGCTTTTGGTGGGTAGAAGAAAGAATCGCTGTATAGGTTTATTTACATTGTGAAAAAAGTGGATATTTTAGAAAACGGTAACTTTTTGTTCAAAAAAGTACTAAAAACACGAGAATAAGGGTGTGTGTGGCGAAATAGGACAGTTCTACCAAATGGCATGTCCCAAATCTTTACTGGATATTTACCGTCATGAAAATAATGGATTTGAAAAAATTCTTACTAAACTGCATTTTTTCCATTTATAGATTGAGTGAGTAGATGAAATAGAAAACCAGATTGCCAACGTTTTTCCGATCCAAAGATGTTAAAGTAACTTATTTTATGGGAATCTTGAACAAAGTATAGGTTATGTTGACTCACAAGCTTCTGTATAATCGATTGAAACAACGCTTTCTCCACCATCGTCTTGTTTCACCGGCGTAACATCTTTCCATTCTGGTCTATTTCTGTAAAGTTTATAATCGGTATCGTACTCATCACTGCTACAATCACTCATTCTGAATCTTGATTTGGAAAAATAAAACTATTTGGACGAACCACAACAGAGTATGACAATGTCAAATGTCGATAAAAAATTAGGAAGAAGATTCGTTGTCCGACAGCGATCACCCCCAGAGGCGCTTTCAACGTCACCATCTTGTTACTTTCAACTACTAATCATAGATGTTACTATAATACAAACACATGAACGCAACACTGTGAATTTCTTGAATTAAAATAGAGATTACAGAACAAATTTGTTTATTCATGAATATCTTCGGGAAATAAAAGGAGGGCGGAAATAGATCATTTGATTGTGTGAACCATAAGAAATTAATGGATATATTGGAGAGTTTTGTTATCAGGGGCATACCGCTGAACTGTATTTAATCTTTTCTGACGAATAGGAAACGAATTGTGTCTACGCAGTTTGAACATGATAGCGAAATTTAAAAAAATCGTTTGGCTATCAAGGACTTTGAAATGAAAGTTTCCACCTTGGGCCCAATTCTGTTCATCTTGTATGTTAACCACTTGGATTCTATCATTGTCAATATATCCGCTACCGATACTGAAAGTTTGCATAATTCTGCTGGTTTAAAGGAAAGTTTCATTGGACTATGCATAACTTTTTACAGAATAGTTCGATTTGGATGATCTTTTTTTATTAGATAGTGTATACCATAGACAAATTAAAAATAAAGAGACTGTTTGAAACATTGGCGATCTTGACCACCAAGTTTTTGGTACGGCCAGTCGCGCATGGAGGCGCTGCCCGCAATCAACAGACGACTGATATGATAATTTTCCAATTTCGACATTTGTCAGAAAATGACAAACCACGTAATAATTTCAGAATAATTCTACTGTTAATTGTCATCGAAAAATTAATTATAGAAATTATACTATGGACTTGAATTATGAACCCAACGTCGAAAATGTTTTGTTATTCGAGTTGACGCTGAAATTCCTCGAAATATTCTTTCACAAGGTAAAATATAAGCTGCTTTTCACAAACCGATACTTATTTCCATCCATCAGTCGCAGACATTTTTTCACAAACTGATACTTATTTCCTTCCATCAGTTTCCATTTCCTATCACCATTTGAGGAAGTACGAAGAAGAAATGTAATTTGTTTTTATTTTGGTTGATTTGATGAAGACTGAAGAATATTTTTAATTTGGTTGTTTTTCGGAGTTTTATTATTGTTTTGTCTGTAGTTGTACCTTGTCCTAGATACAATAAAATGTGTTTTTATAGTGTTCAACTTATTATTCTTGTTTTATAATTTTGTTCTTGATATCATGAAATAAAGATTTACTTTGAAACTTTATTTTAACCACGAACGAAGTAACAGATTCTACAAATCGATTACTGTATATATTTTATTAGTGATCGATTTGCCATTCCTGTATTTCAGATGATACAACCATTCATATGGAATACAAGAATGGCAAATCGATCACTTATAAAATATATACCATATCAATCATATAAAAGTAACACATTTGAAAAACCCGCCTTATCTCAATCGGTTTTACCAACTGTACTCAGTTCGGCCAGTTGCGAGATATGTCGCCACTGTCTAAACGTGGTGCCAACTTTTACTGCAGGTTTGACAACTCTCTTTATTTTTAGTTTCTCTATGGTGTATACCTCATAGTTGATCATATACAAATTGGGATGAAACAATCCACCCCTATGGGTAAAATAATAGAGGATGATTCATTTTTCACTTGTGAACATTGGCACACATATGTAGTTGACATTGACAGATTGCTATTGTCATTATTTTTGTTCTCCTACATCCGTCACAATCCGTCTATGAAAGGATGGAATTATATACAAAGTGATTAAATAAACTAACCAGAACTATCAAAAATAATTTATATCATATAACAATAAATAATTCAAGTGGATAATCATATTATTCAACTGTTAATAGTTGAAGTTAGGTGGGTAAGTGAGTATTTTGGAAGAAATAAAAAATTAAATATGTAGTAATTAGTAGATTTCAGCCACAAAAAATTGAAAAATAAAAAATTTTTAACAAAAAATTAAACCGACGAAAAACTGAAAAGCAAAAAATAAAATAAACCTTCTTAGTCTCAATAACTAAGCTACTAAACCAATGTAAGTAACTAATTTTGAGTCGGCGCCAAGCAAACAATCAACGAAGATCATTAAATCACGTCAAAAAAAATTTCAAAATGTCACCGCGCATCTCGATGCCATCATTTTACACTTTACCTAACTCATTTGCTTGTTTGTTTGGCGCCGACTCAAAATTAGTTACTTACATTGGTTTAGGAGCTTAGTTATTAAGACTAAGAAGGTTTATTTTATTTTTTGCTTTTCAGTTTTTCGTCGGTTTAATTTTTTGTTAAAAAGTTTTTGGATATCTAATAGAGAAACTTGTAGAACAATTTTTAAATATTGTAATGTTATGAGAATTCCCTATCTCTTCATTTTCGAAATGTGTGTTTATGTTTTAAAAAATAAGAAATTCTGATATCCATGAACATCGAACACGAACAAGTCACCATCACTGTTCATTTTATCATTTAATAATCTTCCAGACAAACTGAAGGATATACCTACAATGTACTCCTCAAATATGATTTGAAATGCGTAAATAATTTTGGGTAATATTTTTCGATTTATTTTATTTATGATATATGTCAATTTTTATCTTGCGTATTTTTATCTATTTTATATTTTTATCTATTTATTGACAATTCCAAAACATGTAAACCATGTCAAAAAATGGAAATAACGATTGATTGAGTGAATATACAGGGTTTCCTAACTACGGTACGAAACTTCAGGGGGTGTTTCGTTAGGTCATTTGACAAAAAAAAGTTTCTATGAACATATGTCCGGAGTTGCTTCGTTTCTGAGATACAGGGCGTTGAAGTAAAACAAAAAGGTATTTATAAAATATCCTGAATATCCTGAAACCGATGTGGTTGAAATGTGGTACAGCTATTTGAAGTAATAAGGCAATTATTTGGCCCCAAGTAGGTCCAGTGGCGTCTCAGTGGGCACCACAGCCAACAATACTGAGAAAAAAATTATTTTCTCCTTTTCAGTGCATTTGAATATAAGCGTGGGTTCTAAAAAGTTTTTTATAAGCGTGGTAAAAATACAACTTTCTGGCCTCCTGTGTTTTTTTCTTATATTCAGCTTAGTTTTCGAAAACAAAAAAAATTAAGGCACTCTACAATCATGATTACCTGCTATGGAGACCAGCTGACAGTGATAGTATTGTCATATCGGTAAAAGTCAGAGTTGTCAATTAGCAGTGATTCCATCATGAATACTTTTACTAACGCTGAAATGGCTGACATGCACTTTATTTATTGATTAGCAAATGGAAATGCGGAATAAGCACGGAGAATCTACCAGGATAGATATCTTAACATAGTAATTCCATGTGCTAAAACATTTAGAACGCTACATGCAAGATTATGTGAAACTGGAAGTTTTAATAAAAATGTAGGTGGTGGAAGACCAGAAACTGTAACAACGCGTGAACTAGAAGAAGCTATACTCGATGCGATAGAAGAAGATCCTTCAAATAGTACCAGGAAGATTGCACTGCAGCTTGAAGTAAGCCCAAAAACCGTGTGGAAAGTTCTAAAAAGAAACCTCCTTTACCCATATCACATACAGCGTGTCCAAGCTCTACTGTCTAGGGATTTTCACCCAAGATTAATGTTTTGCAGGTGGTTGATTCATACGATGGCACACAATAATAATTTTTTACCAAATATTTTATTTACGGACGAGGCAAATTTTTCACGAGATTCTATTATGTACTTTCACAATAACCATTTCTGGGCCGACGAAAATCCCCACATTATTAGAGAAAGTCATTTTCAGCAACGATTTTCGCTGAACGTTTGGGTAGGAATTATTGGACCCTTTTTTTTAATAGCAAGATTATCAGGTCCATCCTACACGGCTTTTTTGCGAAATCATTTACCCATTTTGTTGGAAGAAGTACCCGTACTTGTAAGAGGCAACATGTGGTTCATGCACGACGGAGCTCCAGCTCATTTTAGTGTTCTTGCTCGTCAGCATCTCGACATCACCTACCCTAATCGCTGGATTGGACGTGCAGGACCTCAACATTGGCCCGCTCGCAGTCCTGATATGAATCCTCTAGATTTCTATTTATGGGGTCATCTGAAGGCTCTCGTTTATAAAACCCCTATACTAGATGTGAATGACTTGAGGAATCGAATAAGTGACAATTGCAATGTCATAAGGAATACTCCAGGTATTTTTGAACGTGCCAGACAATCAATGACACATCGATTGCAGTCGTATATTTTATCAGACGGTGGACATTTTGCTCATTTACTTTAAGGACGAAATTGTTTATATTTTGCTTTAGGTTTGTATTTTATGTTGTCCATGGATAATTTGTAGAATAAGTTAAAGTATTTTTTTCTCGAAAACGAAGCTTCATATGAATAAAACACAAGGGACCAAAGAGTTGTATTTTCAGTTGTTTAATCTGAAAAAATAAAATACTAGGAAAAAAAGTACTTTTTTTTTCTCAGAATCGTTGGCTGTGGTGCCCACTGAGACGCCCCTGGACCTACTTGGGGCCAAATAATTGCCTTATCACTTCAAACAGCTGTACCACATTTCAACCACATCGGTTTCAGGATATTCAGGATATTTTATAAATACCTTTTTTTAATACTTCAACGTCCAGTATCTCAGAAACGAAGCAACTCCGGACATATGTTCATGGGAACTTTTTTTTGTCAAATGACCTAACGAATCACCCGCTGAAGTTTCGTACCGTAGTTAGGAAACACCCTGTATTTTGGCCACTGTGGGTTTACCCGATCTGGAAAGAAGTGATGATAAATTTCCATTCACCTACTTTAGTGTATATGTGTATTTTGAAATTGTATGATAGTTACCCAGTTCTGTAATTTCCAGAAAAAGAATGGCCCCTTATTCCGAACGCTTATTTTTGTTGGAGGGTCGACTGGAAATGGTATATTCTACATATAGGTAAAAGCACAATTGAATTATTTTTTTTTTCTAAAAAATGCTCACTGTAGACATCATTATGAAATCAGTTTTCATGTATTGGGGGTATTGTACCTTGTGCCACTTTTTAACCGACGAAATAAAAAAGGGGGAGGTCCTTTAGTCGACGCGTATATTTGTTTTTTATGTATGATCAGCATAACTTTCCACAGAGTAGTCCGATTTCGATTATTCTTTTTTCATTGGATAGGGTGTACTTCGATTTAAATTAAAAAAAATGCCATCCCTAAAGGTAGCAAAATGGAGGATATTGATCGTTTACCCTCTGAATTCTATCAGGCATAACTTTGTACTGGGTTATACGATTAAGATGATTGTTTTTTCATTGTATAGGACATACCTCGAAGTTGATCATGTTTGAATTTGGAAAATAATGACCCCCCCTAAGGATAGAAAAATGGGGAATAATTGATTTTTCACTTGTGAACGGATTCTTTTAAAACTTGGTACACATAATGGATACCTTAATTAATAATTGAGTAATTAGTAATTTTTCCACAATAAAAAAAAGGAATAAAAACTTTGTTACAAAAATGAAACCAACAAAAAAAAAACTGAAAAACAAAAATCAACCCTTCTTAGTCCTAATAACTAAGCTCCTAAACTAATATAAGTAACTAATTTTGAGTCGGCGCCAATCAAACAATCAACGAAGATCATTTTACGTTTTACCTAATTCAATTGCTAGTTTGTTTGGCGAAGACTCAAAATTAATTTCTCACATTAGTTTAGGCGCTTAGTTATTAAGACTAAAAAGGATTATTTTTTGCCTTTCAGTTTATTTTTTCGTCGGTTTCATTTTTTGTTAAAAAGTTTTTATCAGATAAATGTTTGCCTTTAGGGGAAATATTGTGGAGATATACTATTTTCGAAATACTATACAGACAGAGCAAATATTTAGAATTTCTAGCTTCTAAGGAATATCAAATAACTCAAGTCCTTTCAAGGACTACATGGCGTATCTGTTTATTTACTTGGTATTTATACATATTTTCTCCTGGAAACTTTTTTGTTCGTTACCTAGTAAATAAACATATATTATTATTATATTATAACTCGAATAACTCTGCTGACTCCTTGCCTAAAATAAAATTATAACAATTACACCAATAAAATTGGATCCTAGGGTAATACATCAATGGTAACCGCTTTGCTATCATAAAATACAGATAATGGCGACCTCCCTGCGGCTGTTTCCAATATTTAATCAGGACATCTTCGGGCACATGCAGAACTCACTGAGCTGTGCTCTACAGATTTCTACCTACACCTTCGGAGTATCAACAGGTAATGCTTGCGGTGGAGCTGAGGTGGCGCCAGCGAAAGAACCTACCAGCATGCTAGTGTTTGCCTCATCCTCATCAGGTAATTGGTGGACAACATGTTCTCAAGATTCGGAGTATCGATGGAGTTACATTCCAACCAAGAAGTTGAGTTGAAGTTATTCAAGAAAGTTTGGGAGCTGATGGGTATCAACAAGACTAGAACAACGGCGCTTCATCCCCCAGTCAGATGGTTGAAAGATTCAACCGATCTATGGAAGAGCATCTTTCCAAGGTAGTAGAAAAACATCGAAAGGACTGGGACATAAATCTTCCACCATTTCTGATGCATACAGAGCGTCCGTCCACGATTCAACCAAGCTTACCTCGGCTAGAATAGGCGAGATCACAAACTCACAAATTTGCTTCATGTGTGCTTGATGTTGAGATATAGTGATACAATATTATACAAGGTGTTATGTAATAAGTGTCCGATATTTTACAGGACGATTCCTCAGTTATTTATAAGGTGAAAAGTTCATATAAGCATGGGTCCGCAAGGCCTTCATTTTTGATATACAGGGTGTCAAAATTTTGTTTTTTTGTTTTTCGTAAATAATTTTCAAAATAATGACGATATTTGGACGAAAATTGGTATTTGGGGATTTTTTAATATGAGAAATTCAAATTTGATCTTAGTTTGGCCCTTAATTGTATGCAGGGCCGGATTAAAAGGTGTGGAGGCCCTGGGACAAGAAACGAGTGGAGGCCCCTAATTATTTTTCAAACAAGTTTTTTTTTTATTTATTGCGGAACAAATCAAATTATTTCGACACGAGCATATGTAGGTATAATGAAATCAATTAAATTACCGCATAAACGAATGGATTCTTGCGAGCTTTTTTCGACGAAAAATCATTGATGATTTCGGTCAAATCCAGCATCTGGAGAAAATCATTCTCAATGCTAAGAAGCGATAACTTTGAAAGGCGGCTTTGTCTCATCGTAATTCTCCTATTTTTTTATTTTGGAAAATGAGCGCTTTTCAGTGCAATTTGACATCATCACATTTTCAGTTGTGATATCATAAGAGAGTGAAAATAATTCGACAGATTTTCGAAAACTTGTTGCCAGGCAATAGATAAGAGAGACCAACTGGCTCGAGTGGCTATTGCCAACAAGTTTGAGGAAGAAATCTACATAATTATTTTCTACTATATCGAACTCTTGTGTGGTATTCTTTAGATTATTTTTTGATGTTACGATCATAAACACATTTCCTTGCAAAATTATATGATGTACTAAACCGGTTTTGATTCATTTCACACTTTTCATGCGAATTGATGACAGACGTCAAATTAAAAATATTACTTGTCAGACAATAAAAACAAAATACCTCAAATTATTCCCGCGACAATTTTCTAGGTAGAATATTCCCACTATTGATTGGCCAAAACGTATATGAATTATTTGAATTGAACGTTACCATTGGTTTCTAGCAATGTCAAAAAATAATCACTTATAATACCACAAGAGCTTCAAAATTATCGGGTATTTCCCGATAGGTTCGTTACAAACAAATTAAGGAGTCAAGTTTTCAGGTTAAAAATCACGAGCGCGAAGCGCAGTGATTTCCTGAAAACTTGACGACTTATTGTTGCAGAACCTTTGAGGAAATGCCAGATAATTTGAAGCTCGTGTGGTATTCGGAGGATTATTTTTCCGTCCCAAAAAAGTAGTAAATTGGTTCCAAACTGTTTTTTTTGCCTTCTCCGTATTAATGGGAACATTTCCTTTGACTTTTTTATCGATGGTGGACAGAGAACAAACTCCAAATCGACTCATTTTCATGCAAAATCTCCAATTGTCACAATTGAATTCAACCTGTCAGTTTGAAGTGTGGTTAATTTGACTGGATCATGTTTTGTTTTTTATATATAGCAACTACCAGAGAAAATTTTCAAAAAATTATCAGTATAATACCATGTAGGTTGTACCACGTGACGTCGAATGGTGCAATTCTATTGGTCGATATTTGGGTCGGAAAAATAATCACTGTAATTTCAATGTTTGAGAATGTAGCTCTAAAATTTTGGTTTTCAAGAATTTGAAAGTAGAACATCTTAGATTGGTCTTTTTGATAGTCCTTTTTCAGAAGGATTTACATTTGTTACGGAATGTCATCCTTCTCTTAGACTCACACTTTCAGATTTCGGGGATTTCTCTGCTACAAGCGCTCCACTCAGCGGACACTTGTCAACACCAATAAATAGGAAAAATAGGTATAGACGGGCAAAGTGTTTGTAGAATCGGCAGAAAAATAGTCAACAGAATTTGAACTTTTGTTCTATTATGGAATGCGCACAGGGCTCTTATGAATAATTTGATGCAATCATATTCATAAATTGAAATATTATTTTCTTTTGCTTATGATTATTGAATTTCATTGTGTATCTAGATCGCTGTATCATTTGAAGAATACATCGACAGAAAATCCTTCATTTAATAAAAAAAAAATTATATATTTTTTTAAATTCAATTGTTCTTGTTTTTACAGCTAATTTCGATACGATATAATAGTATGATGTTTTACTTGGTGATTGTTTCTCACAAATACACATGATTCATCAGATCGAAGATTAATATTAACCATGGATTTTGACAAGAATACAAAACATGTTTTTGAATGTTTAAAACGAAAAATGAGAGGAAAAAGTGGGAGAACTGCTCTTTCGTTGTCAGATTTTTTATATATAATTTTGCATATCCTTCGGTATTTGTTAGGAAATTTTACCTAAAAATGTATATTGTGGAGGCCCCTATCTTGTGGAGGCCCCGGGGCTGCAGCCCCGTTTGCCCCCCTTTTAATCCGGCTCTGATTGTAGGGGGCGCCGCCTACAGGTCTTTGTCCCTTTTGGGGAGTCACAACTTTGTCGTGCATGTATATATCACATTTTCTAGAAAAAAAATTGATTCCTCTATAATTTTTACGTGAAAAAGGTATGCTTTTCAAAAGTCGCTACAAGCAGCCGTTTTCGAGATATTTTGATTTAAATTAATCGATGCATGTGTTTGTCAAAAAGTTAAACAATTTTGAAAACTTTTTTTTATTCAACATGGAAACATTACAAATGCTAATTTTTTAACAACAATAAACAAAGGAACACTAGATATAAATCAAAATTACAATAAATGTTCGAAATGTCCACCTCCTGCCTGTATGCACGCATCCAATCTTCTTCTCATTGATTCGCGCCCTCTTTGGAAAATTAGTAAGTAAGTAATTTTATTCAGTTAATATATGACAGAGCACAATAGAAAATGAATCCGTTATAAATATAATATAATCGAGTAGCCTAAACGTAATATTAGTTACAAACATAATATAGCAGCCGGGGATACACGTTTAAAGAGAAGGAGATGCCACCTAAGCAAGCTTGTGTTGTGGCATCATCGTTCTCATATTATGGATACAATTCATTTGATAGAAAATGTAGACTAGTTCGTCGAGAGCAAACATGTGTGGCCATTAAATGTTTTCCAGTATAGCATTTAAGCAATCAAAACTATTCTTCATAAAAAATTTCAATTTTGGTTTAATTTTTTTGATACTAGTAATATTCTTCAATTCAGAGGGTAATTGATTATAAAGTTTGGGTCCAATATATGTTACAAATCTCTGATTATGACGAAGTCTAACAAAGGGAACATCAATGTTCTGGTTTGTGTTAAGGCGGGTGTTATGCGGGTGTGTTTTAAAATTCAAGGGTGTGTTCATAACCCACAGGAGACAATGATAAATATAAAGCTTCTTCACATTGAAGACATCTGCTTCTTCGTACAATTTCGTGGTGGAGAATCTTTTATTTTTCTTCAATAAGATTTTAAGTAATGTATTTTGGACTGTCTCCAGATTCCACAATGTAGTTTTGAATGTTCCCCCCCAAGCAATAATACAGTAACGAATAATGGATTCTGATAGTGCGCTATAGATCATCATGAGAGTTTTTTTATTCAGAATATTCCTGAGTTGGTAAAATTTGTAAATCAATTTACGAAGTCTTTTTGTAGTGTATGTGATATGCTCATTCCAGCGCAGAAATTGATCTACCATAACACCCAGGTATTTTATCGATTGAGTTTTTGTTACGGAGGGGCATTGACAATTAGCGGATGCATCACAGTTGAAATTATGGATATGTAGGGTCTGAAGAGTGGGTTGATCTTTGGCCGTCGAAGAGAATGCCATGAATTTGGTTTTTTCGATATTGAGGCTTAGTAAACTATTACTGAGCCAGCTAGAAATTGATGCCATTCCCTTTTCAGCTTTATCGTATGCTTCATCCCAGGTGTAACCTACAAAGGACACAGCGGTGTCATCAGCATAAGATATTAAGTTGCCATCAAGTTGTTCAATAGAGAAAATACTGTTTATATACAACAAGAAAAGGATAGGGCCCAAGACTGTCCCCTGTGGAACTCCCATGGTGACTGGTAATGGATCACTTAAAGAAGTATTCACTTTAACTACCTGCATTCTTTTCGAGAGATAATCTTTCAGTATATCCAATGACACGCCCCTAATTCCACTGCACTCCAGACGATTGAAAAGTATTTCATGATTGACAGTATCAAAAGCCTTAGCCAGGTCTAAGAATACTGTCAAGCATTTTTGTTGATTTTGAAAACAATCAAATACCGAGTTTGTTAATTGAAATACCGCTGTTTCAGTAGAGAGGTTTTCCCTGAATCCAAATTGGTTATCCGACAGAATATTATTTTTAGTACAAAAATGGAGTAGTCTGGACTTTAAACATTTTTCAAAAATTTTTGCAAAATTGTTTATTACAGTTATTGGCCTATAATTGGTAGCTTTTTTTTTGTCACCACTTTTAAATATTGGTGTTGTTGTTGACTCCTTGAATCGGGAAGGCACTATTCCACGGCTAAAAATCAAGTTCAAAATAAAACACAATGGTTCAACAAAAAATGTATGAAATTTTTTTAAAAGATACACAGAAATTTCATCGGGTCCCGATGAGGTATTATTTTTTAGAGACGATATAACGTTGACCAATTCGGTGTTCGTTACAGGGTGTAAGAATAGCGAATCTTTGATGTTCACCTTTCTTTCTGGGGCAGATTGATCGGATTTTAATATTTTTCCTGTCATTGTTGTACCTATATTGGAAAAGAACTTATTGAAGTGATCTGCAGTTTTTTTATCCGTGTTTAGTTTTTTATTTTCAACATCATGGATATTGAAGGTGTATGAGCCTGAAGATTTTTTGTTATGCGTAATTTCTCCGATACACTCACATATTTTTTTTGAGTTGTTCTGTGCCATTTCGATTTGGTTCCTGTAATATTGATTTTTTGTGGTCCTCAGGAGGTTGGATAAGAAGTTGCGATATATTTTATATTCAGATTTAGATTCGGGACTTTTTGATTTTATAAATTTTTGTTTCAGACGATCTCTGTGTCGTATGGAATTCAGCAAACCAGTAGTCATCCAAGGTTTAAGCTTTGTACTATCATTGTTCAAGTGAATTACTTTCGTTATTGTACTAACGTCGATATAATGAGATATTTTTCCAATGAACAAATTATATGCTGTTTCTGGTTCAACCGACTGATAGATTTCCTGGAGTATTTTGAGTCATTCTGGTAAATAAAGGATTTTAGATGTCCCCACAGGAAAAAATCCAAACTGTTAAGGTCTGGTGACCTAGGGGGCCATGGTTGAGGTCCTCCCCGACCTATCCAACGGTTGCCGAAAGTTTGATCTAAAAATTCTCGCGCTTGGATGCTAAAATGTGCCGGGGCACCATCATGCATAAATCACATTTTATTCCTTAATCCAAGCGGCACATCTTCCAGTAAAATAGGCGAATCTTATTCAAGAAAATGACGATACTTCTATCCGTTTAATCTTCCCAGAATAAAGAATGGACCTATAAAATAATCTCCAAGGATTCCTGCCCACACGTTAAGAGATAACTGTTCTTGGAAATGTGATTCCTGTATCGCATGGGGGTTTTCCTCGGACCACAAATGATTGTTGTGAAAATTGCGTATAGCGTTGCGTGAGAAATTTGCTTCGACGGTAAACAGGATTTTATTTTCAAATAAAGGATTTTGAATGAGGCATTGGAGAAACCAACGACAGAAGTCACGTCACGTAACGGAAAGTCACGAGGCAGTAGTGCCTGAACTCTTTGAATATAGTAGGGATATTTTCCATACCAGAACATGAGAAATGTTTAACGTCAGCGCTATTTTTCTGGAGCTTGTTTCCGGGTGTTCTCCTACCAGATTAAGAACTGCTTCCTCGGTTTCTGGGGTTCTTACCGTCCGATGTGCACCCAACAGATGACTAGCTTTCTCAAAACTTCCTGTTTCCCTTAACCGGGCGTGAATTCTTGAAAACTTTTTTGAAGTAGGAGTTGTGCGGTTCGGATAACGCTCCTGATACTAACGTCTAGCCTCATATAAATTTCCGTTAGCAAGTCCGTATGTAAAATGTATCTCAGCATACTCTGCATTGGTAAAGATCACCATTTCTCAACAAATAATCACAATAATAATAAATACAACTATTTAACTATGCGTCAATATATCATTATTGACATGACAGCACAAAAAAAACCATTGGATTAAATTTACTAGCCTACTTGATACTTTTATTTTCAAATAGTTTGCGAATCAATGAGAAGAAGATTGGATGCATCGATTAATTTAAATCAAAATATCTCAAAAACGGCTGATTGTAGCGACTTTTGAAAAAAAATACTTTTTTCACGTAAAAATAATAGAGTTATCGATTTTTTTTCTAGAAAATGTGATACATACATGCACGACAAAGTTGTGACTCCCCAAAAAAGACAAAGACCTGTAGGCGGCGCCCCCTACAATTCACGGCCAAACTAAGATCAAATTTGAATTGCTAATATTAAAAAAATATTTACGAAAAACCAAAATAAAAATAATTTTTTTACACCTTTTATATAAAACATTAAGGCGTTGCGAACCCATGCTTATATGAACTTTTCACCTTATAAATAACTGAGGAATCGTTCTGTTAAATATCGGACATTTATTACATGACACCCTGTATATGCAAAGTTTTCCTAGAAGATATTGTGTAATATTCGAATAAACGCTGCCCTAGAACCCTCAGATTCAGAGAGACATTCAAACACAGCGTTATTGCCGCTTCTTTTGACGTCATATTTTGCGGAAATTCTGAGGAAACGTTATTCTCTTTCATCCTATGAATAAATCAGAACTTATGTCAGCATGTTATATTGAAATGAAGACTTCGTATTTGATAGCTGTCCTTGATTTAGTTATTCTTGAATAATATGTATGTATACCGAGTGCTATGTCATTATTTTTTCGACCTGCTTTTATTGTCAAGAAATATTATTAATAACGCTTGGCAACGACGTAATTCCTGGAACTCTCCGCGACCGGCGAGTTGTCAGTGTCACTATTTTGCGGAACTTCTGAGGAAATGTTATTCTGTTTCATCCTATGAATGAATCAGAACTTGGGTCAGCATATGTTATATTGAAATGAAGACTCCTCATTTGATAGCTGAGGAACTTCAAACTAAACTCAACATTATTAGTAAACGATTCACAGATTGGTGTCACAGAAACATGCTTATAGTCAATCCAGATAAAACAGTTTTAATTAATCATTTTGGCAGGAAATATACATATCATGAACCTCTGAACATTGAAATTAGTAACGTGGCAATATATCCATCAGAAACGACCAAATTTTTAGGATCACACATTGATTCTGGACTAAGTTGGAAATTTCATATAAACCATGTATGTAAAAGATTAAACAGCAGTTTATATGCAGAAGTACAACTGAAAAATATTTGGAAGAAAACTGTTGTCTATTATGCCATGGTAAATTCAGTTCTGTCTTATAATGTACTCCTGTGGGGAGATGGAACAAACATAGAAAGAGCGTTTGTAGCTCAGAAACGTATTATTCGTGTATTATTTTCAAAGAAAATAATATTTTAACATTACCCTGCATCTACATTTATAGTTGTCTACTCTATGTGAAAAAAAATGAATACAGGTTAGAAACAAGTGTCACATATACCCAACTAGAAACGGAAACCTACTAAAATCACCTTCTGCAGCAGGCATAAGGCTCTTCAATTGTTTACCACCAGCCATAAACATTATTTCAGAATTACCTTTGTTCAAACTGAGAATAAAAAAATATTTGTTGGAGGGAAGTTTCTATTCTATAAACGAGTATCTGGAATACTCTAGTAGAAAATAGTTATGACAAAGCTTTATATGTTTATTTTAATATTTTACACCGACGATTCCTGTATATTTATTTATATCATGTCTCAAACTGACTATGTCCCATTTTTTTTTGGAAAATTTTGGTACTATATATCATCTTCAAGACCTCTTTACGTCCTTTGTATTGTGTATAAGTTATTTAAATATGTTTATTTATATGTTTGCTTGTATATGAGTGTATATATGTGTGTGTTTATACAATTTATATTATCCTTCTTCTTTTTTTGACATGTCCAATACTGGAATAAAGTATATTTGTATTTGTATATTTGTACAACCCACGTAGGAAGAACGGTGTATCTCCAAAACTAATACCATTTTGGGAAGGACCGTACCAGGTGAAGAAGAGGATCAACGACGAAGTTTACAGAATCCAACGCAGCCCTAGGTCTGAGATGAAGGTTGTTCATCTGGGCAGACTGAAACCCTATCATGGTGACCCGATAGCTTTCGATCGGGACGATTTAAATTAGTGGGGGACAGTTTTACGAAACACGAATACGGTTCGCTAATTCATTTGTTATCGCTCGACGACCCTGTGAATTTCCCGAAAGTTCGGCGGATTTCTAGAAGGTCACCGCTTTGGTTGCAGCTTCTCAAGCAAGCGATGGCTTTGCGTTCCTCGTGTTCAATGAAGAGGTGCAGAAGAGGCAGTCCTATGAGTGTCTCCAGCGCCCTAGTGGGTGCCGTCCTCATTGCACTTGTTGTCGCAAGACAGGCAAGTCTTTGTACCCTATCTAATTGGGTTTTTAATTTGCCGGATGCTGTACCTTGCCACCATACGATTGCTCCGTACGTAATCATTGGGCGTATGAGAGTCGTGTAGATCCAGTATAGAATCTTGGTGCCGAGCCCCCACGTACTGTCAAAAGACCTTCTGCATGCTCAGAACGCAGCTGTGGCTTTCCGAACTTTGTGTTCGATATGCTCGTTCCAGTTTAACTTGGAGTCAAGGATGACTCCAAGGTACTTGACTGAGCTTTTGTATTGCAGGGACCCATTGAGTTGGAGTTTTCAGGGTTCACACTCAGCCCTATTGAACGGCACCATCTTTTCCAAACAATGGAACAGCCGGCAAATCTCCAGGACCTTATGGAACGACTTTTTGACCGACTTTCTAATGTATTCAATAGGAGCTTTTTGCTTACCGCTTGAGAGAATAAAGATTAAATCTGGAATTAAAATGTTATTATTGAATTATTAAACCTTTGGTTAACGAAAGATATTAAGTCCGCCTAAAAAAATCTACGATCTCTTCGTCTTATCAGCACACTTTTCAATGATAATGGAATCTGTAAGTCATTTTCCTATTTATAGAAGAACCTTGAGTGACGCCAAACAATAAATACACGCACCGAGTTTTTTTGTTCTTGTGGCACCCAGTATACTAATTATTCAAAATATTTTTATTTTGCCATTTTGACGGCCAAACAAATTGATCTATATCTACTCTATTTCGAGTCTTCTATTCAACCATACTTTTGTTTTGGTGGCACACGTCCCTTTAACCCAGTGTGCTAATGACAAAAAAAAATTTGACGACCAAACAAATTCATCTGACTGATAATTCTCACTTTATTTTGAGTCCCCTACCAACATCTCTTCTGTCTTGTCGATCTTGTTAATATTCATTGCAATGCCTCATTCATCTTATCATTTGAAGTCACTTTGGCTCATTATTTTATCACGCATTCAATATGGTTGAAAAAAAACGTTACTTTATTCTAAGTGATTCCCCACATTTTGTTTGCAGAACCCTGTATATCCCAAAATCGACAGTCCACCCGTCATAAAGTGTGGCTGGAAAAAGTGTGGATAACTCACACTGATACAAATAAATTAACATTGGAAAGAGAACACGACAACTCACATTTTTAGATGTCATATATCAGGTCCCTTCGATACAACTGTTTTCCAGAAGAAAACATACCAATAGATATCTTATGAAGCTGGAAGACTATGAAATGACTTCGTCATTTTCAAGAATAAATAATATACATGGTGGGTCTTGTATCTTCTCAAAAAATGATTTGGACTGTTGTGAAATTGCCGAGATCAGACTTGAAAGTATTGAAAGTATAATCGAATGCTCATCGATAATTTGTAAATGTGTCTTAATTTGCATCTACCGACCCCCCACTGGAGATCTAGATATAGATATAGAAGCATTCGAAACGTCGTGAAAACCTTTTAAATTCATTAAGACGATGGACGTCCGAAACGATAGTAATCAAGTTACCACATCGTCTACAACCTTCAAACAAACATTGGACAATATGTTTATAAATTTTGAAAATGGATATCCTGGAGAAGTTATAACCTCTGCATTATCAGATCATGAGGCTCAAATACTTAGAATTGGAAAAAAACAGTAACAGTTAAAATTCTCAAAAAACAAAAATCATCAAAAGGGTTTTTTCAGATGCAAAGCTTGATCAATTGAAATATGAGCTGAGAAACATAGACTTTCATGAACTCTATTCCTATAGAGATGCAAATAACGCTTGCGATTATCTCATTAAGGAGATAATGAACATAATTGTACTTTTGAAATATGTAAAACAATAGTGCTGTGAAGAATAGAAACTGGACAACTCTAGGAATAAAGACATCGAGCAAACGTAAACAACATTTATACAGACTAAAAAACAATGGTACCATATCCAATGATTCATACCAAACATATTGTACAATTTTCAAAAAAGTAGTTTCGGAAGCAAAAAAACGTTGTAATATGAATTATATTAAAACGACCACGAACAAGTCCAAAGCAGTATGGAACCTTGTTGAATCTTTTACTACTACAAGCAAGAAAAAACAAAAAAATATCGATCCAGATGAAAATAATAAAATTTCAACTCTTAATGAGGTGAATCAGTTCTTCATCAGTAACTGTTCAAATTTAAAAAGTGGAAATATTAGTAATTTGTATTTAGAACGTAACTACTTTAAACGAGAGTATCTGCCCACAGATCCCAAAGAAGTTTATGACACAATGAACAATTAAAAAAATACTAGCTCTGTAGGTGAAGATGAAATACCAGTTAAACTATTGAAACATGTAGCATCTGAGCTTTGTGAACCAATTGCATACATAATTAACATCTCTTTTTCAACAGGTAGTTTTCCAGAAAAGCTCAAAATTGCACAAGTTAAAGCCTTTTAAAAAAAAGGAAAAAAATGTGACATAATAATTATGGGCCCATTGCAATTCTTCCAAACGGTAAAGTCTTTGAGAAAATAATAAACAGCAGACTGATCACATACCTAGAGAATTATAATATATTAAGTGATACACAGAACGGATTTAGGAAGAAGAAATCGACTATTAGAGCTAATTATCAAACCTTAAGTAAAGTGATAGAATCTATTAATGGCAAAAATTTCACAACAGCTGTCAATTTGGATTTGTTGAAAGCCTTTGATAGTGTTGACCATCAGCTACTGATCATAAAATTGCCATTGTATGGTATCAGAGGGCTGCCACTAGACTTAATAACATCCTACCTAAAAAATAGACAGCAATGTGTCACTGAAAGGGACTCTAATGGAAATCTTGTGAAATCAGAGGAATTAGGTATCAAAAGAGGTGTACCCCAAGAGTCAGTGCTGGGTGCTCTACTGTACTTACTATACACCAATAATTAATTAATTTATTTATTGAAGAAATACAAACAGGACTGGAGGGTCCTAATTACAAGATTTCTTTTACTAAACCTAACTAGAAACTGAGTGAGTTACTAACTATAAGTGCATACATACCCCCATACACGTGCAATGCGATACATACATACTCATACATATACACACGTATATACATATATACGCACACACATATACAAGCATATACACACACATACACGCACATAAGCATGGAAAAAGTGGTTAATAATGTCGATGGTGACTTAAGTATAAATGAAACTAATAAAGCTTATATATAAAAAAAACAGAATCTACGAAACTTCCAAGATAACGTCTGGGAGTGTTTTTCTAATTCTGAAAAATTCTTGTTTACAATCTTAAATTAGCTTTGAATCATCATTTTTGGAAATGGAATTTTGTAATCTGAGTTTTCAGACTCGTAGTGAAGGTGAAATCTAAGTCAATTTCATCTAAGTATTTGTTCAATAGAGAGCAACATCTGTCAATTATGTTTGGCCTCCTAGGGACGAAAAATAAAACTTTTTTTGGTCGTAAGCTTCGAGACCGAACTATAAGTTTGATTTCAGATAGAAGATAAGGGCTATTAATGGAGTTTGTAAGCAATTTACAAATGAACATAATTTTGTGAATCTCTGCACGCTGCTCTAGTTTGATCAATTCGAATTCCTTTCTATGGGGTTCATAGGAGGAGTGACCTGGATTCGTGTGATGTGTTTTATAGGAGAGATAAGATATAAATTTGTTTTGTATTGTTTCCACATATTTTTCCCTTGATAGTGTTGATGGTGCCCATATTATGGATCCAAATTCCAAACGACTGCGAATGAGGGAGGAGTATGGATATTTTAACGTTATTGTGTTTCTGAAATCTTTTGACATCCTTTTGAGGAAACCCAACAGTTTCCTCGCTTGACTTGTAATGTGCTCTATGTGTTTATCAAATCTTAGACAGATTTCAAAAATTATTCCAAGGTCAGTAATCTGAGAGCATCTGTTTATATTTTCAGTATTGATCATGTAGTCTGACAAAATAGTATGTCGTGAGCGACTGAAATATAAGATTGAACACTTCTGTATATTCAATGGAAGTTTGTTTTCTACAGTCCAGCTGTACAAAGCTTTAAGATCGTGTTCCAATATGGCGGTGTCATTGAGGGTTTTTATTTCGCGGACTATTTTGCAATCGTCCGCATACATGAGACAGTCAGAGGAGACAGTGGTTGGTAGATCATCTATGAACAACGTAAAGAGGAGTGGACCAAGGTTTGAGCCCTGGGGTACACCTGATTTGGCTTGAAAGTAATCTGATTTTTTGCCCATGAATTCAACATATTGAAACCTTCTGTATAAGTACCTAGATAGTAACATTAATAGTTTGTCACTGAAACCATATCCAATGAGTTTTTTTATATAGTATATTAAAGTATAAGTGGATAAAAAGGGCTTTAAAACACGCGCGATTTTTCGAGCACGACGGCGCAGCCGGAGTGCTCGAAATAGAGCAAGTGTTTTTAAGACCAGTTATCCACGAATACTTTACGTTATTTTTTTTTATTGGTGCACTTTGAAATCATATATACTGGTATTATTACTACAAAAAATAGAAATAAGAACTAATAATGCAAGAAGGTTGAATTCGTGATCTGACATCAGTATACCTTTCGTTGTCATGGAAATGAGAAAAACATTCATTTGCAATTTGTTACCAAAGATCAATATTTGTTGTCACCAGAGCTCAAAAATGAATGATTCTAATATCGATTTTTTGAATAGTGGGGCAGAATCGCGGTTAATACCGCGAAAATCCAGTGATATATATAAAAAAGAATATGAAAAGTTCATCAAATGGATGGAGGAGCACATATAAATGAACGAATTGTGAGTAATATTTTATTTGACAAGGTGCTCCTGTCAGATCAATTATCAAAAATTTGTCATTTAGACTTCACGTTTCTCGATTTGTTGATGTTGTGATGGTTACCTTTAAAAAACGCGCGTTTTTTAAAGTTCGATTTAAACACGCTGAGGCGTGCTTTAAATGGGTAAAAAGGGGCACCAATAAAAAAATAGTATATTAAAGTATAAGTGGATAAAAAGGGCTTTAAAACATGCGCGATTTTTCGAGCACGACGGCGCAGCCGGAGTGCTCGAAATAGAGCAAGTGTTTTTAAGACCAGTTATCCACGAATACTTTACGTTATTTTTATTGGTGCATTTGAAATCATATATACTGGTATTATTACTACAAAAAATAGAAATAAGAACTAATAATGCAAGAAGGTTGAATTCGTGATCTGACATCAGTATACCTTTCGTTGTCATGGAAATGAGAAAAACATTCATTTGCAATTTGTTACCAAAGATCAATATTTGTTGTCACCAGAGCTCAAAAATGAATGATTCTAATATCGATTTTTTGAATAGTGGGGCAGAATCGCGGTTAATACCGCGAAAATCCAGTGATATATATAAAAAAGAATATGAAAAGTTCATCAAATGGATGGAGGAGCACATATAAATGAACGAATTGTGAGTAATATTTTATTTGACAAGGTGCTCCTGTCAGATCAATTATCAAAAATTTGTCATTTAGACTTCACGTTTCTCGATTTGTTGATGTTGTGATGGTTACCTTTAAAAAACGCGCGTTTTTTAAAGTTCGATTTAAACACGCTGAGGCGTGCTTTAAATGGGTAAAAAGGGGCACCAATAAAAAAATAGTATATTAGCTGCGACTCAGATATTTTGTTGCATACATGCCAATATATTTTTTCATACAATATGTGTTCAAATAATTTCGAGATACCGTTCAAAATTGCAATGGGTCTGTAATTTGATATAACAGCTTTGTAATTTTTTTTATGTATGGGTGTAAGCTTAGCCTGTTTAAATAATTCTGGAAATGTTCCCTGTGATAATGACGTTTGAAATATTATCATAAGGGGGTAGAGGAGGTAATCCTTACAGGCCTTGATAATGTAACAGGGGATGCCATCAGGTCCCGAGGATCTCTTAGGTTTTAATTTATCAAATGCCTTTTCCATATCAGATGAAGTGATATGTGTGTAATTTAAGAATTCTATATTAATTGAATGATTGTTATTTAATTCATCTGTTAACTCATCTCCATAGACAGAAGAGAAATAATGAGCAAAGGCACTCGATATTTTTACGGGATCCGCAGTTAATTCATTGTCTGCGACAAACTGTGTATCAAGATTACTGACTGAATGTGCCTGAGGTTGTTGATGAATACCTGGTACAATATGCTGACGACTGCTCAGTAGTTTTCAGCTCAACTGATCGCCACTTTCTGCAATCCAATATCTTTTCCAAGTTGAATCTTCTGGAGGGGTATTTTTCAGCACACAATCTTAAACTAAATACTGAGAAAACCCAAATTATATCATTTGCTCAAAATGGCACTAACAATAGTATTAGTGATGGTGAAACCACCTTAGAACCAGTATCCCAACTCTTTTTTCTTGGCATTACAATCGACTCAAAATTGGACTGCCCATACAGATCAAATTGTAACACACATATCTAGATACTGCTATGCCCTGAAAATAATATCACAGAATATCTCCACTGAGGCGGCAATACTAGCATACAATGGATATGTACAGTCACATTAGATATGGTATCATTCTTTGGGGAATGTCTGCCCATACATAAAAAATATTCAGTTTGCAAAAACGATGCCTGAGAAAAATGTTCAACCTCTCCCAAAGAGAAAGCTGCAATAAAGCAGTATTCATAGAAAAGAGAATACTAACTCTAACTAGTCTCTATATTTATGAGTCTGTGATATTTGTTAAAGAAAACTTATATCTTTTTACGATTCATAATCGGAATCACATACAATACGCGTAACAAAAGTCATCTTCTGAATACGAAGACACACTTAACTTATCTTCAAAAAATTTACCTTTCTCAATAATTTAATCAATTTACAACAAGATACCTGAATCTCTCCGAACCGTGTCTTCCAATATCATGAAGATTGAATTAAAAACATTATTTCTCTCCAAAGCATACTATTCGCTTTTCGCTGATGTGCTACAAATTCTGCACCATATGAATTAAAAATTGACGTTTTTAACTTGTATTGTGTTTTTAATTTTCTATTTTGTAATGTTTTATATATTTTACTTGTATTTTATATTGTTTTGTGTATATACATATTCTTTTGTGTATGTGTGTATGTGTGTATATGTATCTGAGCTTGTTTTCTTTAGATGTACGTAGATATTTTTATTTTATTGTATTTTAGCTTATAAAATGACATGTTCTACTCCCGTAAGGGTATTTGTACAAGGAACTAATAAAGACTCTCTCTCTCTCTCTATCTCCGCCACAGTTGACTGAGCGCCATCTTCAATAATTTTTTTAAATAGAACACCCCGTATATTATTCCATTTTCGAAATTTGCTCATAATTCTCAACAGTTTTCTTTAATACACTTTACTCCTAAATTCAAATGTTTTCGAAATATTAACGTTTGAAAAGTGACATTCCGGTTTAAAATGAAGTATGGATTTTGGTCACTTCCTTTCAAGGAAAAAATCTAGAGGTGTAAGATCCGGAGATCTTGGTGGCCATTCTGTACTTCCCCTGCGACCTATCCATCGCCCAGGAAAGTTTGTATCGAGAAAGTCTCTAGCCATGCGATCGAAATGGGGAGGTGCCCCATCCTGCTGAAATATGATTTCACGATTTTCAAACTCTTCCTGATTGTTCAATACAATTTGTCTTATTCGAGGTTCAATTTCAGTTTCTGAAAGATTTCTGTTAAGAGCTCCTGTAAGATTGCCTCTGATGAAAATCGGTCCAACAACGCTATTGCCCAGAATCCCCGCCCAAACATTCACCTTTTTAGGAAACTGGGTATGTTCCTCTCTAAAAATATGCGGATTAGTATCGCTCCAGTATCGCACATTCTGTTTGTTGCCTTTTGCATTAAGAAAAAAACGTGCATTCGTCTGCGAAACATACACGTTTTAGAAAGCCCCGTTCTCCTTCAATTGTTCTTGTTAACCACTCACAAAATTCAACCCTCCGGTCTGGATCATCCTCCGAGAGAGCATGCATGATTTTCATTTTATAGGGATGAAACTTTTCTTTTTTTATGACTCATTGGACACTTTTTGAACTTACTCCACAGGATTCAGCAACTGCAGACGTCGACTGAGTCGGATTGATTACCATTTCGGCAACAATTTCTACCTTTTTTTCTGAAAGAGGCGGTCTTCCTGATCTTGGAGCATCTTTCAGCGAACCAGTTGCTTGGAGCTTATTTGAAAGTTTGCGCAAATATGACCTCGAAATAGGATTCTCGGGAAAATCTATCATTAAACATACGGACTGCTAGATGATAATTTCTTCTAGCTTCTCCAAATATCAAAACTGCTTCAAATTTATCGTCTAAACTACGAGCCATGATAACACTTTCCATAAAAGGATTTGGGCGCTCAACGGACTATTCGACAGTTAGCAGTTCAGTTTGACAGTAAACCAGATGTTACCGCGACAACGATTTTTTCCAATGCAAACTTGATTGAAAGCAACATTAATGTTTTTTAGGTTGGGTTAGAAATGACCAAAATGTCACTTTTCAAACGTTAATATTTCGAAAACAATTAAATTCAGGAGTAAAGTGTATCAGAGAAAACTGAGAATTATGAGCAGATTTCAAAAATGGAATAATATACGGGATGTTCTGCTTAAAAAAATTATTGAAGATGGCGCTCAGCCGCCATTTTGAAACTTTGAGCTGTGATTTTTTCATGAAAGAGTAGGTTTTTATCTCCTATTTGAGCCCTCCAAATTTCGTTGCGATATACCAGGTGGTTCAAAAATTAGTAGGGGGGGAACGGACTTTAGACGAGCACTGTATATCCGTTTATTTAGTCATAAAAACTAATATATTGTTCATACAAGTTCAAAAAGCAACACTACTCACTATACAATACAAACAATCATGCACAGTGTTTAAAAACGTATATATAAGAATATCCATACTGCATTGATAAACATTCCTTAAAATAAAACGTGATACTGTTCAAATGTTGCAAATATAAAGAAATAAAATGATTTTACAATTATTTTCCAAAAAATTAGGGATTGCTTCCCTCCAACAAATGTTTTTTCAGAGTAGTTTGGAAATAATAGAGAGAGCGTGCACTTTTTATTTCAGATGGTAACTAATGAGGCTTAAGAGCATTCAATGGAATGCTCTTGAGCCTTTGATAAAAATGGAGTTTTGCATAAGTTTTTTGTGGAACTGGGGAATATGGAAATCTTTTCTAGCTCTCGTTTCATATTGGTGATATTCAAAATTATAGTTTACTTTATCTTTCAAGTAGTCTGCTCATTTTAAATACAAAAACGAGTGCCTGGTACAGTAGAAATTCTTTTACTGACAACCATTCTAGTCTGCTCAATATTGTTGTAATAGGAGTACGTCTATTGCACGAGATAACTATGCGCATTGATTGGTTCTGTAATTTTTGAGATCTATATATTTGATTTTGGTTCAGTAAATACAAGATAGTTGAGCAGTAAGTGAAATGGGGAAGTATAATAGTGTTGTATATAATCCTTCTGGTCCATTGATTGAGATATCTTGAACATCTATATGGGTAGTTTACTTTAAAATATATTTTTATTAAATAGTCTGCATGTTCTTTGAAAGTCAGCATATAATAAACTATAATGCCCGGGTATTTGAATTTTTTTCCCGCTCGATTATTATTCATTACCAATTTTTTTTCCATGTTCACCCTGGGATAATTATTATAATTTCTGTCATTAGCAATGAGCATGAATTTGGTTTTATTACCATGAATTTTCAACAGATTTCCATAGCACCATTCTTGTATTTGGTATACTGAATTGTTAAGGTTGTACCAAAAGCACTGGGTCTGATGTAGAGAAATAAATTAAAGTGTGAATTTTACAGTTTCCTGCTGCTTCAACTATGTCATCAATGTACATTAAGAACAATTAAGGTCCAAGAACACTTCCCTGTGGAACCCCATAACCATTTTCTATTTCTTCAGAGAATATATCGTTAAACTTTAGTTTCTGTTTTCTGTTATCCAGATAATTAACAAGCCATTGCCTTACCTTCGATACCAACACTTCTTAATTTTTCAGTCAACCTATCTCGATCCACAGTTTCGAAAGCCCTTTGAAGGTCAAGAAAAACCGCACCTGTCATTTGATTTTCTCCTAGACTTTTTTCCCAGTCATACAGGACACATTGGAAGGCTGTTTCGCAGCTATACTTACTCCGAAAACCTGACATTGTTGACAATTTTATTTTCCTCTACAAAGCCTACTATTTGTTCATAGACTGTCTTTTCGAGGGTTTTTTCAAGCTTAGCATATTGACTGGCCTTAAATCAGAAGCATTGCTTTCGTTTGCAATGTTTGGGTTTGTAATTTTTGGTATTGGGATGATAGTTGAAAGTTTTAGGTCATTGGGAAATGTGCTTGTTTCTAGTGATGTATTAATGAGGTTCAGCAACGGTTCTTTAATGTTATCATAGCAATTCTTTATGAAAACCGTATTAATGTCATCGGTGCTTCCCTTATTGGGCACTGAAAAATTATGCATTTTAATTCATCATAAGTAATGAGTCTAAAGATTTGTAATGATATATTATTGTGTCTGGGTGTGATGGGGTAATTAGGTGAGTCGATATTTGAGAATATATCCCTAATGCTATCAATAAAGAATTCAGAGCATTTGGTATTTCACGAATGTCTTTGATGGTTACATTCTCCGAGATTATTAATTCATTTGAATTTAAGTTTCCACTTTTTCGATTAGTTGGTATGAGATCCTTCAGAGTTTCCCACAATTTATTTGAATAACCTTTAGTTTGCATAATAGCTTGTTCGTAATACAGTTCCTTCTTCCGTTTTATTATTTTTACTGTCATATTTCGATTTATTTTATATTCTTCCCAATTTTCTGTGGTTCTGTCCGATAGATATTTCAAGTCCCCAGTAGTTGTTGCTTCTGCAACATAATCATTCCACCATGCTTTGTACTTGGGGAATATTTTGACAGTTTTCTTTGGTGCCACTGCATTTAGGATGTCCAGTACTTCATTATGAAAATCTTTATATTTATCATCGATATTCCTCACATTGAAGTTCCAACTCATTACTGATAATTTGTTTTTAATACTATAAAAATCAATATTTCATCCTCTTTTGGCCTAGTCTGTAAGTAATTAAATTCGATAATATAGTTATCACTTTCTCTGGGTGTTTTTAAGATATTATTTGATAGTACTAAGTCGATAATGGATCCCCCAGCATTTGTTGGATGAGGAATAGCTTTTCAACCTACTGCTATAGGTATGTCGTTTCTAGAAGCCAATCTATCTTGAAATCACCTGTTAAAATTACATTGCAAGTCACGTCACTTATGTTGTTATCTCACCAATTTTAAAAAAAGTCCAGAAATTCCACAGATGTACTACTAGGAGACCTATAGAGGCATATTTCAAAGAATACCTTTTTTTCAAGAATACATTTTACAAAAGAAAGCTCGTTCAGTTTACATTCTTCTCTATACAAAAAAGGAAACATAGATCTTCCAGAAAACCACAGACCCATTGCTATTATTCCCATAATAGGAATTTTTTTTGAAACTCTTATCAAGAGCAGGCTTTTGAATTATTTTGAGACTAACATATTGCATGAGCATCAATACGGCTTTCGGAAAAATCACTCCACCACACAAGAAGTCAGAGAACTGGTGGACAGCATAGTCGAAGGCCTTGAAAAAGGAGATCACACATCTGCTACCCTATGTGACCTAACCAAGGTTTTCGACTGTGTTAACCACGCAGTCCTTCTACAAAAGCTTGAATGTTATGGCATCAGGGGCACTGCCCTTCATTTTCTCGAGTCTTATTTGAAGGGTAGACAACAATACGTATCTTTCAATGGAACAGTTTCCGAAACAAAACCGGCAACGATAGGAGTGCCTCAAGGCTCCGTGCTTGGACCACTTCTATTTATAATATATGTCAACGACTTATTCTATCATATAACTTTCTTCCACTCTGGCAACAGTACTGCCACGTTATTAAAAAATGACCACACTACACAGATGAGTGGTTTATACCTAACGGACTTGTAAATAATCCAGAAAAAACCCAAAAAATAACTTTCTCTATGAACCATGATATCTCTCATGGAACTATCAAACTTTTAGGAATTAATCTTGACAGCCAACTACAATGGCATGACCACATCGATTTTCTAAGCAAAAAACTCTCTACCCAAGTTTTTTTACTAAGAAGACTGAAGAAATCAATCATCAGTACGGTCCTCAAAATGCTGTTCCACTTAGCCTACGGAATAACCTTGTGGGGCAATTCCTTACAGGCCGAACGCATTTTTATCCTCCAAAAAAGGCTGTCAGAATAATTGCTGGTGCAGGACCCAGGGACACCTGTGAGCCTATATTCTCTGAATTGAACATTATGACATTACCGGCTTTATATATATTTCACTCTCTTATAGAGATTCATCGTAAAAATCACTTATTTATCAGACATAGCAACATACATAGCTATCGTACACGGAATAACAATTCACTCATTAACCCTAGATTCCGACTGAAAACGTCATCCAATAATTCATTGAATGTGGATCTGTACAATAAACTACCTGATAGTTTCAAAAAGCAGAACACCATCCAATTCAAAATTTCAATTAAGCAGATGTTACTTAGGTACAATTTTAATTCTATAAGCGAATATTCATGTGTCAAAATTACTGATACATAAAATACTGTAACGTAAATAAACTTAACTTGGTTTTACTAATTTATTTAATACTTAAATATACAACTTAATTTATATCACTAACTACGCCACTGTATAGCTCGATCGTATGGGCTCGTTCAGACCGTCCGTGAGACTTGAGGGCTGTCTATTTATCTTCGTTACAGAATTCCCGATCTTTCGAATTCTGGCAGTTGGCGACAGGCATGTTCCAACTGTTTCCAATATTGACCGTTGTCTTCCGCGGCAGAGCGACTGGATGGTTCTCGAATATCTCCGGGGATGATCTCATCGTTGTCGGTGGCAACGCGTGAGGCGACAGGTCCGGCCTAGGTTCGTTACATTGCCCCCTTCTTAAAGACATTTCGTCCCGAAATTTCATCCTTGGAGTGTGACGATATCTGCATGACTCCCCATATCTGCACCGTGAAGTTCGATGGAAGTAACACTCCACGGTCTTCATGATCGGTCGTGGAAGAGGGTTACAGCAAACCAAAATCTTGACGCCGCTGGATCTGAATATCGCCTCCAGCATACTCTTATGACTCTCCAGTCCAACCCATCAATACCACAGGATAATTTTGAATTGCTAGATCCACCAGATTCTGGTCCACCATAGTATCTCTTAGTTTGATGAGACTCTTCCAGACATCTTCATAGGCCGGTTTTTCTTGGGAATGCCTACTTGGTAACTAGGTAGTAGATGTTTCTCTGGCCTTTCTTCAACTTTAGCACCCCACTAACTTCTGGATTCTGCTCCCGCAGTGTTTGAGTTGACCAAATTTCTTGAGAACACTACGGCGATGCCCCTGGACATTCGAAGATCTTCTGCCACACAGTGCGCTAGTGCGTAGTCAGCAGGCACCTCGAAAAGGTCTCGTGACTCTCTCTAGTAATCCCATGTAGAACTTTCTGCCCGTTTGAATACAAGGACATAAACTTCGAACGTCATATCATCCTCCGGTGGCTTGAGGGTGCGAACTTGGTCATGGTTTCCAGCGTAAGGCCAACCTGTTGAAATGGACGACCCTTGGTTTCCTCGGGGTGGCTTATGGATTCGGTTCACAAGGTCGTTTATCCTTTCACGATTTTATACGGGCCTTCCCACGAGTTCCGCAACTTTGGTGATAGTCCACGACGACGTTTGGGGTTGTACAGCCAAACCAGGTCATAAACCTTAATCCTCCAGCGTCGGCCTTGATGTCATAGGTCTTCTTCATTTTATCGCTGGCACTCTGATGTTCAACGGACTGTTCGTGGATGTCGTCCATTCTCTGCCGAAGTTTGCTGACGTAGTCCTCTCCGCAGTGTCTTGTCCTGGCGGTATCCCAAACTTCAGGTCACAAGGCAGTCGCAGTTCTCGGCCCATTATAATACTAGCAGGAGTTTGACCGGTTGACTCGTGTACTGCGGATCGATAGGCCATCAGGAACAAATGAAGATACTGGTCCCAGTCTCTTTGATGGTCAGAGACAACCTTGGACAAGTGGCGGTTGATCGTCCTGTTCATCCGTTCCACCATTCCATCGGACTGCGGATGTAGGGCCGTGGTTCTTGTCTTGCGGATGTTCAGCAGTAGACATATTTCTTGGAAAAGGTTGATTCGAAATTTCTGCCTTGATCCGAGTGCAGCTCCATTGGAATACCGAATCGACATATCCATTCTTTCACCAAGACGTCGGCGACGGTGATGGCTTCCTGGTTGGCAGGGCATAGGCTTCCGCCCACTTACTGAAGTAGTCCATTGCCACAAGGATGTATTTATTCCCGTGGTCGGATACGGGAAACGGGCCGGCGATGTCAATGGCGATTCTCTCGAACGGGCTGCCTACGTTGTACTGACGCATCGGGGCCTTGGGTCGTATTCGAGGTCCATTGCTAGCAGCGCATACAGCGCACTTTCTGCACCAGTCCTGGACGTCAGCTTGACAATTGGCCCAGTAAAACCTTGCCTCACTTTCTGCAGGGTCTTCGTCACTCCCAGATGTCCTCCGGCGACTCCATCATGGATTTCCGCAGCACTTCCTCTCTTCTGTTCCTGGGAACAATTATTTGGCGTCTGTCTTCCCACCAATATCGGCCTCCAACACACGTTTCAGGATCCCATTGTCCAGAATAAGAGAGTTCCATTGTGCCCAATAGGACTTAACAGCCGGCGAGTAACCTGCGACTTCCTGCCATGATGGTCTTCGATTGCCCTTCTTCCAGCTGACGACTAAGCCAAGGTCGGGGTCTTCTTGGTCTTTCTGGATCTTGCTGTCATTCCAGTTGTCATCCATTGCCGCGGTTCTACAAAGTGTTGCTTCTTCTTCTGCTCGTCGGCAATGTGAGCAATCATCTGGACATGGTCTTCGCGACAAGGCATCTGCATTCTTATGGCTAGTTCCGGCTCGATGTTCGATCTCGAAATCGAATTCTTGGAGTCTCTCGATCCAACGTGCTACTTGACCCTCAGGATTTTTGAACTGTAAGAGCCATTTGAGAGCTGCATGGTCAGTTCTCAACAGGAATCTTCTTCCATACACGTACTTGTAGAAGTGTTCCACTCCCTTTACAACAGCTAACAGCTCTCGCCTGGTGACACAGTAATTGCGCTCTGGTTTGCTAAGCGTCTTGCTGAAATAACCAATGACCTTCTCCTTCCCTCCTGGATCTATGGAAGCTCCAAGTCCCTCCCTTTACAACAGCTAACAGCTCTCGCCTGGTGACACAGTAATTGGGTAGGGATAGCTCAGTATAGGTGCGTTGATCAAAGCTCCTTTCAGCTTCCTGAATGAGTCTTGACATTCTTCGGACCACTGGAACTTTGTTTGGCCTTCCGTGAGCTTGGTCAGTGGTTTAGCGATGTTGGATGAATCCCAGCACATATCGGCGATAGTATGTGCATAAACCAAGGAAACTTCGAAGTTGGTGAATGTCTTTGGGATGGGCCAATCCTTAACAGCTTTGATCTTCTGGTCATCCACTGCTACTCCTTCCCCAGAGACAACGTGGCGAGGTATCGTACTTTTTTGGAACAGATGGCATTTAGGGCTCAGCTTCAACTGAGTTCCTCAGTCGCAGGAATACTTCCTCCAAGTTTTTCACGTGGTCCTCAAACGATCTGCCGACCACAATTATGTCGTCGAGATACACTAGACACGTGTTCCATGAGAGTCCCTTCAGTACTGTTTCCATCAATCTTTCGAATGTGGCGGGAGCATTACAGAGCCCGAATGGCATAACGGTGAACTGCCACAATCCTGAGCCGATGGTAAAAGCAGTCTTTTCTCGATCTTCCTGAGCCAGTTCTACTTGCCAGTATCCACTCTTCAGATCAAGGGTCGAGAAAATCGTGGAACCAGCCAACGTGTCTAGGGTGTCATCTATTCTCGGGAGAGGGTAACTGTCCTTCTTCGTGACATTATTAAGTTGGCGATAGTCTACACAAAAGCGTGTCGATCCATCCTTTTCTTCACCAGTACGACTGGAGAGGACCAGGGACTGTCAGATGGTTCGATAACTCCTTCTTTTCCCATATCGCTGACTATTTTGTCAGCTCTTCCTTCTTGGCAAGAGGGAAGTCTTCTTGCTGATTGCCGGATCGGTCGGGCACCCCAGTATCAATCTTGTGCTGGACCACATTAGTTCGACCCCTTTCCTTGTCCGGTATCGAAGATGTCTTGGTACTTTTGACTAAATCTCTTAGTTTGGGCTGTTGAGCTGGTTTTATGTCTTTGGAAGAGATGGCAACCAATTTTCTAGTTCTGTGGGCAAGTTGTTGGGTGGCTAATCGTACCTCGTACGCCCTGGATCACAGATGAAACTGACGAGCAGTGCCCTAAAATTGTTCCTTTCTTTAAGGTCACTGGAAAGTAATTGACATTCATGACCCTTACCGGTACAAATTTTTCAGCACGTAACAGGGTTTTCCCTAGGCAATCCTCGTCCAATTTTCATCATGAAGTTTGGGCTCGAACATCATCACGTCTCCACTGCTCGCACTCCCTGTCCAGGCGAGCCTCCAGGATGGTTTCAGCCCTCTCAGGTACGCTTACATCTTCAGCCAACAGCACACGGATCAACTCTTCACTTCTCCCATGAAGTACCAGCTCTTCTCCGTTGACACGTAGGACGCCGTCTTTGAAATCCAATTCAAACCCTCTGGAATTCATGATGTCCATTCCGATGATTGCATCGTCTTCGATGTCCGCTACAAGTGCCTGATGTTTCACTTTAGTGCTGCCCAAAATTATTTCAATCGGTAGCTCGCCATATACAGTAGCTGGCTCCCCTGTTGCTGTGCGTAGCTTCCAAGTTGTCGGTTCAATTGTTCCGGTGTTCTGGCAAAGGAAGGTCCGAGAATTGTCCTAGTCGCACCTGTATCTAGCAGCATGGTGCAAGGCTCGTTATTGATGAGACCGTCTACGAAAACACCTCTGTTCTGTCGTTTCAGGATAGCGACATATGCGTTGTTAACCGGGCTTGCTGGACACAGGCCGACGATTGCCCTTCTCGTCGACCTTCTTTAGTTTTCCTGCATCGGAGTCGTGTTTTCGAATGTTGGACATTTGCTACGCACATGTCCAATTTTGCCACAATTCCAGCATCTTATCTGTCTTTTCTCAGGCAAAACTTCCTTCATCACTTTTCTTATGGCAGCTTCCAAGTCAGCATGCTCCTGTGAGTCTTCTTCAATACTTCGAACTTTACTTTGGTTTTTGCAGGATTGCTTTGCTGCCTCAAATTCCAAAGCGCGTGCCAGTGCGTCTACGAGATGTGTTGGACGAGCTAGTGTCAACGCTTGTCTGGTTTCTTGGTCACGGAGTCCATCCAATAATGCCTGAACCGCTAATCGCTCCATTACATTTTCCGGTGTGGCTGGATATGCGAGACGAACCAAGCGTGCAATGTCAGCTTCGAATTCTTGTAAGGATTCGCCCGATTTCTGGCAGCGATTTTTCAGTTGGGAGTGGTATACGTGTTCCAAATGGGCCTGGCCATATCGTAATTCTAGATGTTTAATCAGCTGATCATAGTCCTCCTGTTCTTGGGCGGTAAGAGTTTGTAGAATATTCGTCGCTTCTCCACGTAATGCAAGTGTTAGTGCTACAGCTCTTTCCCCTGCATTCCATCCATTTGCTTTGGCCGCTGCTTCAAACTGTCGGCGGTAATTTTCCCATGGAGTTTTTCCGTCGAATTGAGGCGGCTTCATGGAAAGCTTCCCTATTTCAGAAATGACCTTGACATCTTTTATACCCTCTTGAACTTTATCCAAGTTCAAACTCAAGTCCAGCATTGCATTTTCGTTAACCATCTCTGTGGAGGGCGCACTATTAATTCGTTTTTCCAGCTTACTGATCGTTTCCTTTATTTTATCTACCTCCGTGTTCATTTGCTCCCTAATTTTATCTATCTCTGTCTCAACGGTTCCCATTCTTTCTTCTAGAAATTTAGCCACACCACACAATTCTTTTTTTAGGCCTTCTGTGTTTTCCAGGAACTTCTCTTCCAGGCTTCTTGCATTTTCTTCCAGGCTTCTTGAATTTTCTTCCAGGCTTCTTGAATTTTCTAGAAGCTTCTCTTCCAGATTTCTAGAATTTTCTTGAAGCTTCTCTTCCAGATTTCTAGCATTCTCTTCCAGGCTTCTTGAATTTTCTCGAAGCTTCTCTTCCAGATTTCTAGAAAGCTTCTCTTCCAGATTTATAGAATTTTGTTGCAGTTCTTCTTTCACGGATTTAGTAGTTTCTTCGAGTTTATTCATTACCAAACTTAAATCGCCTCCGGGAACTTCGAATAAAAATGTTTCGGGGCCTCACCGTCTTGTATAAGTCCTTCTGCAAGTCTTTCCTGGAGTACTTGCTTTTTACCTGTTGTTTCCAGTTCCCTTTCCTCTAATTCCTGTTTCAATTCCGCTACCTTCAAATCCGCAAGGCGCACTTTTCTTGAACACATTTTGTCTTTGACGAGGTATCAGTCTGTTTTACACGAAAAGTTTATCAGTTTGTTAAAAATTCACTTCGCGAATTCTTTTCCACGGGCCACCAGTCTATTGTCTGTTTCACGCGAACAGTGTAGCAGTTTATATTCCCACGCACAATTGTCCACTTCGCGAAAACCGGGCCACTGTCTATTTTGGGCGTACAAAAAGGTCTATCAATTTATTTTTCTGACTATCCACTCCACGATCACTTGTTTATTTTCAAAATCCCACTTCTGACACCAATTGTAACGTAAATAAACTTAACTTGGTTTTACTAATTTATTTAATACTTAAATATACAACTTAATTTATATCACTAACTACGCCACTGTATAGCTCGATCGTATGGGCTCGTTCAGACCGTCCGTGAGACTTGAGGGCTGTCTATTTATCTCCGTTACAGAATTCCCGATCTTTCGAATTCTGGCAGTTGGCGACAGGCATGTTCCAACTGTTTCCAATATTGACCGTTGTCTTCCGCGGCAGAGCGACTGGATGGTTCTCGAATATCTCCGGGGATGATCTCATCGTTGTCGGTGGCAACGCGTGAGGCGACAGGTCCGGCCTAGGTTCGTTACAATACCCATCTTCTCGGTTTTGCAGTACTTATCTATTTATATTTCCCAACTGCTATAATAGCCAATATTTGCACGTTTTCTGTTAACTTATGCTATATTTATTGTTGGTGCTATGTGTTTGAATTTTACGATAACTCATTCGACCATTTTGTACTACTGACTTTTGTAATTGATAATATTCAAATCACCAAATATATATCTATCTATCTATGGGGGGAATTGATAACTGGAAAAAAGATAAAATGATAAGTGAATATCACCCTCACATGAAATAATCCGATGTGTGTGTCAGTTCAAATGTTTGACAGAGCGTTCTCTCTCACTCTGGCATCAGTCAAGTATAAAAGAAGATTATTTAAAAATCCAGAAAACCAAACAAAATAAAAATTTCTCCAGAAAAAACGAGACTTTCAAACAATGTAAATATATTTTCATTACCATTTACGTAATTCGAGTACCTATTCGATTTTTGATCATTTTTCTCAATCTCCTAATGAATAACTGAACACCTGCTCTCGTATGTACCCATTCATAAAAAAACAATGTCATATCGCACACACCTCATCATTCCGGATGACACGAATAATAAAACAAATTTCAATGTCGCCGCAGGATATGAAAGCGGGAGAAAACGAAACCGAGAGAATATTTAACGCAAATTTTCAACTCTGACTCTTGTATGTATTGAACGAAAATTCTATGCTATAAGAAAACATATCGAATGTTGTGAAATTTTTTCATGTTTTTTAATGTTTGTTAGATGATAATGTGGGAATTCTTTTTATTATGCTATAAATAATGTGATCGTTCGAATTTATTTCGATTTGCCCACATGTATTCACAGCGTTCGCGAAAGTGAAATTTTGTCAATATTAAAAGAAATTTCTCAACATTCAACAAAAATCTGATTAGATTTATTTTATGTATATTCCAATAATCTCTAGAGGATTTGGCTTTCGATTTCATAGGGAAAATCGAATCTTTTTACATTTTTCAAATCGTGAAATACTAAAATCACTTTTAGGATAGGTTACCGGGTGACCTCGAGAAATTAAAAGAGTATTCTCCGACTCCATATATCCTAAAATGTTTATCGAAAAAAGACTGAAACAATAATCATATTCACGCCGATTTTAAAGGAAACAAATTATACAAATCGTTCCAAGTGTATCAACATTGATGAAAATTATAACCAGCATTCTGTCGATTCAGGAATCAGAAGAGAGATTTTTCAATGAAAACTCATTAATATATCAAAGAAGTCAAAAGAAATGTGATCCCAGTTTAAGTAGAAGGGCAGACGTTATGAATCAAATCTCAAATCTGAATCCGTTTTTATATCTGAGTTTCGATGAGTGAGTCTAGAATGTCGAGAAAAATAGAAATTCGAGCAAAATAGTATTAGTCGTTATATTAAGAGGTGCATGCAATGTGATAATACATGCAAGAAATATTTTATCGATATTTTGAAATGAAAAATAGGATTTTTATTTTATGTATCCTATAGTACCCTCAAGAAACGCGACCACACTTGTTTTGTATCTTATTGTCCACTTTACCAAACTCATAGAAAAATGTATCACGTATGTTATGTATCCTATTGTCGACATTGCCGATTTTTTAAGTTGGTATATCAAGCTTGTTTTGTATATATTTTTGGCTATTTTGACTATCAAAACAATAAATATCTTTCTATTTGGATTGTCAAAATAACTCAAATTTTACTATGAAAACAGCAAACAACTATTTTTTATTTAAAAATGAAAATTATCGAAATATTTTCTCCCCTAAAGATAAAATGTTTGCTCTTCTTCCTCCTCCTACATCAGATATTGACGAGTCAAGTGACGATGACGAAAACAATATACTTCATACAAATTATCAGGATAGATATTCAGAATCATCTGAGGCCCCCAAACTCCCCAGCCCAATTGCAGAACAACTTGAGGATATTTGCAACAGTTCAGATACCGACATTGCTTCAGAACAATGTGAAGAACTAAATATTGAACTACAAGCAATAAAAACACCTATCAAATACATTCCAGAAGATGAAGCAACCTCAAAACAGACATATGTTTTTACCCCATTGAAGACGAGATCTCATACAAAGAAAAAAAGACAGGAATGAAAAGCAAAAAAGCAAAAAAAGTCGAAAGATGAAAGGAAATATTAACAAATAAATATCGAAAAAAAAAACAATAAAAGAAGCGTAAAAAATCCAAATATTACATATGCATGGTCCTCTGAAGAATTTGAGTATCCAGTAGACATACCTGATAACGACCTTTCAATACCAAATGAAATACAATCACCTCTGCAATATTTTTTATTTTTTTTCTTCTGATCTCATTCAGCTTATTACGGAGAATATCAATTTATATTCTTGCCAAGAAACAGGAGAATCTATAAATATTGTTGAAAATGAAGTACGAGATTTCGTTGATGATATTTTGATGGATATAGTAGCTATGCCATCAGAGAGGTTATAGATTTAGCACTATCTCTAGCTTGGAAATTATCAACTCGCCCAGATGATATCCCATTGTTTCAGTTGAAGAAATGTATTCACACCTTAGCGAAGCCTGTTCATTTACTGTTTAACCCATCTACCCAACAGCTGGAAACAAAGTTTCATCAAACCTAATCATAAAAGCAGTGCGCGTGAAAATGTCAACTACAGAGGAATTCCCTGCCATAAATCTCGCATAGAAATTGTTAAAAAAAAATATATAAGAGAACTTATGAGATCCAAGTTGGATAGTGAAACCGCAAACCCGTATAGAACCATATACGGTATTCATGAGTATTTATTAGACATTACAGATATATATTCCCTTAACTATGATATTTTAATGTGTTTTTACACATAACTCATCCGTTTCTATCAGGGATTCCTTGGATGAATGCTATATGGTCATGCAGTTTGAAAATAAATGAGAATATATGAGATTTCATAGCAAGGATCTATGGTTTTCAATTGTGATTCTCACACATAACACCTATATGTTTCTGATGGAGATTCCCAGAATGATTGCTATATGGTTTGTACATTTTTAAACATGCAGTTAATGAAAGAAGTAGGTATATGAGATAGTTGAATCCATACAGAACCATTCACCAGAAGTCATTAGGATTCACAGACACACATTTCATTGGTACCTAACGGGAATTTCTAAGCAATATATATAGTTTTTAAGTGTACTCAACATACAGCTCCTATATGTTTTTAACCGTAATTCCTAAGATGAATGCCATATGTTTTTATATCTTAATATATATAAATCCAGTGTCCTGATGTTTGTTCCCAGTGAACTCTTCACCAAGTCAACCGATTTCGAGGAAAATTGGCATGTATGTGTAATTTTTTCCAACTTGAGAGATAGGCTATTTTTCATCCCCCTAAATGTTAAGGGTGGTTCAGCCTTAACTTTTTTTTTATTGTCTTGGTAAATTTTGATTTTTTTAAATTTTTTATGATACAACATTCAAAAATACATACAACCCTAAATTTTCACCCTTCTACGATCAACCCCTATTTTTCCATCGCGATTTTTATGTTTTTTCATTTTATCCACAGATCCGCAATAGGGTTGCAAGATGGCAATCGAATATAATAATTGTAGTACGATAAATTGAGAACAGTATAAAAAAAACGGGATAACGGGAATAACGGGATAACGAGAAAACGGGAAAACGGGATGACAGAATAAGGGAATAACGGGAAAACGGAATAACGGGATAAATGAAAATAAAAAAAACGGGATAACGGGAATAACGGGATAACGAGAAAACGGGAAAACGGGATGACAGAATAAGGGATAAAGGGAAACGGATAACGGGATAATAAAAAGGGATAAAGGAAAACGGATAACGGGAAAAGGGATACGGAAAAATGGGAAAACGGGATAACAGGATAAAGGGAAAAGGAAAACGGGATACCGGGATAAAGAAAAACCGGGATAACAGGAAAACATAACAGGAAAACGGGATAACAGGGAAACGGGATAACGGGACAACAGCAAGCGGAAGGAGTCAAAAGCATAGTCTAGATGGAACAACATAAAGGAAAACATAGAAAAAAAGAAATTCTACGCGGACGAGAGTTTTCGGGAAAAACATTTTAGGGAACATCTTAATATATATATAAATCCAGTGTCCTGATGTTTGTTCCCAGTGAACTCTTCACCAAGTCAACCGATTTCGATGAAAATTGGCATGTATGTGTAATTTTTTCCAACTTGAGAGATAGGCTATTTTTCATCCTCCTAAATGTTAAGGGTGGTCCACCGCTTAATTTTTTTGGTAACATTTTTATTTTTTTATGATACAGCATTAAAAAATACATACAACCCTGAATTTTCACCCTTCTACGATCAACCCCTATCTTTCCATCGCGATTTTTATGTTTTTTCATTTTATCCACAGATCCGCAATAGGGTTGCAAGATGGCAATCGAATATAATAATTGTAGTACGATAAATTGAGAACGGGATAAAGAAAAAACGGGATAACGGGAATAACGGGATAACGAAAAAACGGGAAAACGGGATGACAGAATAAGGGAATAACGGAAAAACGGAATGGATAAAAAAAACGGGATGGAAAACGGGATAACGGGGATAACGAAAAAACGGGAAAACGGGATGACAGATAAGGGAATAAGGAAAAACGGGATAATTAAAAAGGGATAAAGGAAAACGGGATAACGGGATAAGAAAAACGGGATAACGGGATAACGAAAAAACGGGAAAACGGGATGACAGGATAAGGGGATAACGAAAAAACGGGATAACGGGATAAAGAAAAAACGGGATAACAGGAAAACGGGATAACAGGAAAACGGGATAACGGGACAGGACAGGAAGCGGAAGGGGTCAAAAGCATAGTCTAGATGGAACAACATAAAGGAAAACATAGAAAAAAAGAAATTCTACGCGGACGAGAGTTTTCGGGAAAAACATTTCAGGGAACATAGAAATTTGGACAGGAAACGTCTGTCGGGTTTTAGTTTTAGTTTATAACAAAAACCTTAGCCACAGCAACGCGTGGCCGGGTCTGCTAGGTTTTATATGTTCCTACTGTTGGTTTGGTGGATTTATACAGGTAGATAATGGCAGTCACATAAGAATCTATTGTTTTCAAATGTGGTTTTCACTTATAAATAACACCTATCTGTTTTTGATGGCGATTCCAAGAATGATTGCTATATGGTTTGTATGTTCAAATAAGTTCATGAGATGGAAGTTGAAATGAAAACGAAAATCCATATAGAACCATAGGAGATATATTAACCAGAAGTCATTATGATTCACAGATACCCTCTTTCATAACTAAGACATTATGAAAGTTCAGGTACATGTTTTGTAAACAAATTTTGTGAAAATCGTAGTGAAGTGTTTTTAGTTTCCTTCAATTATGGATTTTCATCAAGTATCGGCCGCGTCTATTAAAAACATATTTATATTTTGTTTTTTCCTTTTTTTTTTCTATCACTCTGTTATCTCCTTTTTAATCTGTCAACATATAACAATACATTTTATAAAAGTCGAAATGTCGACAAGATATCAATCGTGGTTTCTGTTCCCAACCAGAAACAAATCGTTTCCATCCAAAACGAATTCGATCTCATCAATAGCCAATTCAAAGAGAATCAGTACACTTCGCATGTTTTTCTCTAATGGAGCAAGTCAAACAAGCCCACGTAAATTAGTGAAAACTGCGTGATATTACGCCCGATACATCCCAATGAAACCGTGAGTGTTATCACCGAGGTGTGCCTACGCATTCATCCGAGAAAAAACATATATCACCTGTAACCCATTGGAAATTAAGGTCACCACCGAAGAAGAATCCTCAAGTATGCATGTACCCCGACAAGATTGTGATCTTCGCCGGTGAAATCATGCCGAATAATTCGAGATTTCTTCAGTCTTGATCGAACAGTGCTTGTGAGTGCTTTTGTCTTGTGGATTGACTTCTTCGCTCCGGAATGATGAAGATAAGCTGGGTAAATTTTATTTGACTTCATTGTTCATTAATTAGCCCAATTTAGTCGTGCCATTTATCCGGATCAGCAAAAATGGGTTCACTGTCGTGAATCATTATTGAAATATGAATTGAAAAAATGTTCAAGTGTGAGTTTGACTCGCGTACCAAATGTTTTGTACCATGTTCTATTTTAATTACAAGAACTGAGGGTATGATCCATTGTTGGCATTATTTATCCCAGTTGATACAAATTTAGCTATTTTCCAAAAACTCACTGATATTATAATAACATTTCTCAAATAGGATTACAGTAGATTTTTGAAACGTAATTCTTTTTTTTTTCATTCATTATAATTCCGGCAAGAGTATTGAAAAACTTTATATACTCTTGCCACAGATCTAAGAGACTTATTATGAATGCTAATCCCATAATCTAATAATGGCCTGTTGTTCGGGGTATGAATTAGGAATTAGGAAAACAAATCTTGTATGTTACACTTTCATGTGCGAATTAAAATTTGTCAACGTAATTTGATGATGATGACTAATTTGATTGATTTTTAACCTCTTTTTATTAGGTTTCGATTATGTTTTTAACTAATTTTCTAAAAATAATTAGGACATGTCCAAGTTTCCATGCTGATTTGTGGTTTTAAGATTCAGTTAGCAGTTTGTATTTGTTTGGATTTGAGTAGGAAACACTTCTATTAAGTATAGCTTTTTTATAAAGTTTGCAGTCTCAAAACGCAGGCCAGTAAAGACAGTGTGGCGTGTAGTAAATGAGCCTATAGTAAAGAGAAGAAAAAGGAGACACTCTGTTACTTCTAAGAAACTGGACGTGTATGATGTGGATATAATTTGTCGAAATAGTATATTAAAGTATAAGTGGATAAAAAGGGCTTTAAAACACGCGCGATTTTTCGAGCACGACGGCGCAGCCGGAGTGCTCGAAATAGAGCAAGTGTTTTTAAGACCAGTTATCCACGAATACTTTACGTTATTTTTTTTATTGGTGCACTTTGAAATCATATATACTGGTATTATTACTACAAAAAATAGAAATAAGAACTAATAATGCAAGAAGGTTGAATTCGTGATGTGACATCAGTATACCTTTCGTTGTCATGGAAATGAGAAAAACATTCATTTGCAATTTGTTACCAAAGATCAATATTTGTTGTCACCAGAGCTCAAAAATGAATGATTCCAATATCGATTTTTTGAATAGTGAGGCAGAATCGCGGTTAATACCGCGAAAATGATCTATAAAATGATCTATATTTCATATGAAATTGTTTATTTTGTCATTTCGAATTCCGAGCCAGTAGGATTTGAACTGACGTAATTGTTCCCTACGATGCACACTTCAATTTGTTATTGAATGAGATAGCCTCAAAATGAAGAACTAATGATTCGTAATATTTCCATTCAATTCATACTACAAAAATGATCTATATTCCATATGAAATTATTTATTTTGTCATTTCGAACTCCAAGCCAGTAGGATTTGAACTGACGTAATTGTTCCCACGATGCACACTTTGATTTGTTATTGAATGAGATAGCCTGAAAAATGAAGAACTAATGATTCGTAATATTTCCATTCAATTTATCGAGAAAAATTATCTATATTTCATATGAAATTGTTTATTTTGTCATTTCGAACTCCGAGCCAGTAGGATTTGAACTGACGTGATTGTTCCCCACGATGCACACTTTGATTTGTTATTGAATGAGATGCATTTCATGAAACGGATTTAAAATTGAAAAAAAAATGTATTTTGAAGATGATTATACAAAATAAAAAACAATTGCTGGAAATAATAAAATCATATTGAATGAAAAAAACAATATTATTGAGACACATTGGCAGAAGAAATTGGTCATACAGTGGTGAGACTTCCTCCTTACCATTGCAAATTCAATCCAATTGAACACATATGGCATGAGCTGAAAGCATCGGTAAGGAGGAATAATGTTTCGCCAACTTTAAATTAATATGTGCTAGATTTGATTCAGTCAGAAATGCAAAATAATCCAAATGAAAGCTGGGAACATTGTGTAGCGCATGTACAAAAAGTAGAAAAATCATATTTAAATATAGAACAAGTTGCCAGAAAAAAAATTGTTGTAAACTTGGATGACGATAGTGACAGTGAAACTGACTTAGGTTAAAATTTATTAATTATTTTTATGACACTCTAGTTTTTCGTATTGCATTTGTACCTGTTAAACTCAATTTAATAAATTTCATTTATTTTTCCCCCATTTTTTAGATGAAATACATAATTATGTCAACAATTCAGTCATATCTGTACCCGAAATGTATGTATCTCAGTTTAAAAAAACTCATTGTCTACGAAGTACCACTTTTCACCTTTGTTACTAAATATAATATTTTATACCAGCGAAATAATTTGTCAATAAAACTTATCATCTTGTGAAAATTTCATTATATAGAGTACGTAATACATCTGATGAGTCTCTTAGATGTATTGCAGTAGGTACTATACCACTGTATTGGGTACTTCATTCACATAATGATGTTCTGTGTGTAGGAATCTGTAGCAAACCAAAATGTCTGTTACAGCTATGTTTATCAGAATTGTGTGTATATGAGTAATATTTTTTTTACAAAAAAAAATAAATTTTTTTTGATAAGCGAAATACAGAAACCGTTATATGGTTCATGCCAAATATAAGTCTAATTACCCGTTTTTGTGAAATCAATAGTCTTCGAGCTTGTAATGTATATCCCCATATCACAACTGATTCGAGGGTACACAAATGCATAGGACACATGCAGTAGTTGTTCTTTATTGATAATATTTTTCAATTGGAGCATAGTAGCTTTCATTGATTTTTTTGCTGACATTTTCAACAGCAGTTGTAAAAGACAACGAGTTCCCAGAAAATGAACAGAAGAAAGTGGGAGCAACGTACTTGTTCCTATATTTACACTAATTAGATCGTCTGATTCTTTTTTGTCGTTCATGTGAAGTGAAACAGTTTTTGAGACATTCAGTATCATACCATTTTTGAATAACTATTCGGCATACTAATTCAACGTTTCTTGTAGCTCATGCGGATTATTACCATATACTGCAAGTTTTATATACTCTGAGTATAATACCAAGCAATCAGTATTCATGTAGTTCGAAAGATCGTTGATAAAAATGAGGCATAACAATGGCCTCAGTATTGATCCCTGTGGAGGATTCACATAACATGTTTTTGTTTCGGTGCCGTTCATTCTGAAGAAAATTCTCCTATTTTCTAGGAAGGACATCAACCATGATATAATTTTTTCTCCAATACCTATAGAATATCGTATTTTTTTCGAAAAATTTGAGTTGCAAATAGTCAAAAGCTTTGACGAGATCGAAAAATAGTACCTGCATCTTCTGATCCAAATATTTGTTTCTCTGTTGACCTCCCTGGATAAAAAAACATTTTGACATTTAATATTTCTCAAAATATATTTTGATTCTGTTATATAATGCTTTTTCTATTATATTTCATATTACCGTAGGAATAGTTATGGGTCTATGATTTTCCAATTTTCAAATTCTAAGGAAATTTTCCTAGTACAATAGAGGAATTGATGATATATTATTTTTGTAGAAATACAGTCTATGCCAACACTATTCGTATTTTTCAAATTGTTCATTATACCTAATATTACTGAAAAGGGAAACATTATTTTCTGAATTGGATATTTATCTTTCAGTCGCAGATGATTCCACATCTGATTCTATGAACATCCTGTTCATATTTTCAACAAATCAATCTAACATTACTATAATAGAGTTGGTAAATAATGAATTATTTCGCGAATTATTTATAGTGCGTGCACTACTCTGATGTGGAAATGCCGCTCTGTGGTTTCAGGTGACTTGGCAAAATATTTACAAAGTTCATCCGATATTAAAGATTCATCTTTAGTCAAATGAATCATTTACAATAATTTCAACGGGTTTATTGCCTTTCGTTTTTCCTGTTTTGTCACGAAGTAATTTCCAAATATACTTTTGCTTGTCGGTGATATTTTGTTTGTCATTTATACGAGACTGATAATAATTATGTTTTGTAAGAATGAGTTTTTGTTAGTATTGTTTTTTCACATTTTTATATTGTTCTTTATATTCGGTATGTCCGGATGTGTTCATTTTTAACCAATCAAAATTTTCAAATTCTTGCCCATTTCAATGATTTCTTTATTAACCCCAGTGCCAGATATATACTCACTTACGCCGGGGGCACATTCTTACGCTGCCAATTAGTATTAATTTATATGACTATAACATGAAATTATTATATATAAGGATACACATTTCATTAACTTCACAAACTTAAACCTAACAACAATAATTATATTTTTTTTATATGAATACCTACTTTACTGGATTTTTTTGCAAACTCATCAATGGCATTATCAAAATTCAGCTCTAATAACAAGTCACTGTTAATAATCAAAATCGATAGGCTATTCAAAGCATTATCCACCATCGAATTCCTTCGATAATGATCTTAAATCCGGCACTGATTAACCCACTCATTCTTGGAACAGTTTTCATTGCTCCTTAATGTATCACTAATTCGATTTCTTATTTTTTGTTGTTAAAGGGACCATCTAAGACCACCTTCCAAAATAATTTTCATTCATACAGGGTGCCATAATTGATGCGTGGCTAACCAAAGTTGTTCTTTTTCAAATGAAATACCCGGTATATTTTCATATATTCCGATTGGCTGTTCCATTGGCTGTTCAACGATTTTTTCAATTTTGAATTTCGTTGCGGCGTTGCCGAGTTATTCAAAAGGAATCTATTTTGTAGACTTCTTTTCGAAAAATTACCTATTTCACATTTCGAAATATTTAGTAAAGATAATTGGGGAATCGTTGGTCGATATGATGATGTTCATTGAGAATACCAAGAATTTGGAATACATTGTATATGATGTTCGATACAACAACACATTTTCAAACATAGGTATTTTTATTTTTTCAAATGGAACACCCTGTATATTTTCATCTAAATCAACTCCTTTTTAATGACTCTACACCTTTCATCCCCAACGTCATATACCTTAAACAACCTGTTTCCGAGATATTCTGGTTTAAAGGAATTGTTCAATATCAAATCAACAATTCTATAGATTTTTTTTATCTACATGATTGTTCATAGAAAATACTGATACTGAATTCTGTTTCAATTATTTTTTTCCATTTTCAAAAGCATTCTTGGCAACTCATAAATAACTAGCATAGCAAAATAAATTTTCAAATGTAACTATTTTTTCTAGTTTAGTTATCCATGACTACCGCTGAAAAAATGACTATCGGAAATTGTAAATAGAGGTAACTGTCAAACTACAATCCAGTTGTGTTAAAAATTATTGTGGCATTATGAATTATCGTTCAGAGGACATGGTTAAAATGGTGTATGCTTTGAGGGAAAGTGATGGCAATTGCTTACAGGTATCTAGATTATACGAACAAAAGTTTCGTGAGAGAAAACATCCAGACCAGCGAGCATTTCCTCAAAACAAGATTTGAGGAAAGCGGAAAAGTATTCTACAAAAAGTTTGAATGTGCTTTTCCTGTCACGAATGATGAAAATACTCTTGATATTGCATTGCATATTACCGATAATCCCCATGTGAGTTCACGTATTTTGAGTAGGGAGGGGAATATTTCAAAGTACTGTTTCTCGGATAGTGAGAAAATGTAATTACCATCCATATCATATGCAGTTAATGCAGGAGCGGACTGAAATATATTTTCCAAAGCGAATGCGGTTTTTCCAATGGGATGTAGATAAAATCAACCAAAAACCTGATTTTTTCGAGAATGTTCTATTTTCGGACGAAGCCACGTTTCACAACAATAGCCATGTGAATCGGCATAATATGTACTATTATGCAACTGAAAATGATCATTTTTTAGATATGTCAATCACCAACAACGTTGGTCACTGAATGTTTGGGGAGGTATTATTGGACGGCGTGTAATTGGGCCCTTTTTTTCAACGGTCATCTCAATGGAAGAAAATATCTAATTTCTGCGAAGTCAGTTATCAAATTTATAAGATGATATTCCATCGGCAATGAGGCAGAGTGTGTGGCACTGATGTGCGGGAATACATTGATAATGAATTCTGTGAAAAATGGATAGGTAGAGGAGGGCCAGTTGTGGCCTCCAAGGTCACCGGACCTTACCAAAATTGATTTTTTTCTATGGGGATACATCAAATGGGTTGTCTATCAAACTCCGCCTACAACTCCTGAAAATATGAAAGCGAGAATTCGTACTGCTTTCAGGAAAATTTCAGAGGACATCTGTCACATGTGGATACTAATTTCCGAAACAGATTGAGAGTGTGTATTGGTGAAACCTTACCAAAATTGATTTTTTTCTATGGGGATACATCAAATGGGTTGTCTATCAAACTCCGCCCACAACTCCTGGTAATATGAAAGCGAGAATTCGTACTGCTTTCAGGGAAATTTCAGAGGACATCTGTCACATGTGGATACTAATTTCCGAAACAGATTGAGAGTGTGTATTGGTGAAAATGGCAGGCACATTGAACATTTGCTGCATTAATTATTGTTATTTTCTGTTAGATTGGAACAAATATGATTTTTATGCAACGTTTAATTCCAAATATGATACCAAAGGCGAATATTATCAATATTTTCTGTGGAAAAATATCCATCTTTTGGATGTAGAATATCTCGGAAACGAGTTGTTTTAGGTACATGACATGGGGAATGAAAAGTGTAGAGTTATTGAAAAGGAGTTGATTTGAATGAAAATATACATATTGGAAAAAATAAAAATACCGATGTTTGAAAATGGTTAAGTTTGTGTTGTCGTATCGAACATCCTGTACAATGTATTCCAAATTCTTGGTATTCTCAATGAACATCATCATATCGACCAACGATTCCCCAATTATCTTTACTAAATATTTCGAAATGTGAAATAGGTCATTTTTCGAAAAGAAGTCTACAAAATAGATTTCTTTTAAATAACTCGGCAACGCCGCAACGGAATTCAAAATTGAAAAAATCGTTGAGCAGCCAATGGAACAGCCGATCGAAATATATGAAAATATATCAGGTGTTTCATTTGAAAAAGAACAACTTTGGTTAGCCACGCATCAATGATGCACCCTGTATGAATGAAAATTATTTTGGAAGGTGGTCTTAGATGGTCCCTTTGACAAAAAAAATATAAGAAATCGAAATAGTGATATGTTAAGGAGCAATGAACCACGGGAATCCTGTTGACTCACCCTGTATAATCTATTTATAACCTACGAAAAAAAAGGAGAAGGTTCTCTGGTCGACGCGTAAATTTTCATTTCTCATGTAGTGAGGATCATCAACTCACTAGTCTGGTTATATAAAAATTGGGATCATTTTTCGTTCCCGAGCAATTTCAACCGGGTGACTACAAGTGGAAAATCGCGTTTATCTTTCTAACGACATGATTTCTCGCAAAATTTATGGAAAACATTTTTGTAGAAAAAATAACGAGCTATAACTTTTTCGTTAGATATTTTTTCATATACATACAAACAAGGTTAAAGCATTGATATGCATCAACCCTTACATTAATTATAGTTACACATAGATGGGGGTGTGCGAATGTGTTTGTAAAAATTTGTCTTTACATTTAGATAAGTCTGATATTCAATGGATTTTTCAGTCAGTAGGTTCATTATTTATAAATTTTATCGTATTGTATTTTATTGTATTGTATTTCTCGAAACAAAGTGTGAACAACACTTATCGAGTACTCATTTATTCACCTTTATCTGTTATTACATTGTTTTGTATCCTTTTCCTAAGTGAATAAAAAAAAATATATCTATAAAATACTTTTTTATGCGAAACAAGTGCATCATCACTTATCGCTCACTAAACTTTATTCATTCACTTCATTTGTTTTTTCCTATCAGTGTAAACTGTATTTTTTTATCCTGAATAAAGTTATTCTTATTCTTATTCTTATATCTCCAATACTTCTGGAGTTAAAGCTCAAAATATGAAAATTCGGAGAATTGTTGTATTGTTTTTATTCTTACGGCCTTGGCATGGTAAATAATTGCTTAATGGATATTTCATACATTTAACTACCTGAATCCAGGATTTCAGCTGTTTTGTGATTTTTGTTAGATTTGGTGAAATTTTGTTTCTATGTATTGGGTTAATAAATTTTGGGTTGACGTGGATGATTTATTACTATTTTTATTGTTTCCCACATTCTGAAATGGATTTACTACAAGTTGTCCGCCAAAAGGCGTAGGTATCCATACGTTTATGAAGTTTTCATCTCTGTATATCAGACGATTCTTGATATACCTATTCATATAATTATAGGATGATTAATACACCGATATACAGTTTCGTTTTCGCGATGCTAGAAAGTTGGCCCTGGGAATATGATATTGATCTTCATGTGAGGTTATTTGCGTTAAATGGACCAATTTCTGTAAGGTATACTTACACGATGAATGCACGGCATTCACTTCACAATCTTTTGGTATCGGAGGCGACATAAAATGTTTCCAATATAAACTGAAATGTTTTTCGTACACCCTGCACAGAATGTGACCAAGTTTTGATGATGAAAAGAGTCCTCAAAATGGCGTTTCAGCGGACTTGCACTGAAAGTCGCCACGGCAACTCTTTTTTAACCGACGAAACCAAAAAGGAGGAGGTTCTCTAATCGACGAGTATACATTTTTTTTATGTATGACCACGCATAATTTTTTACTGTGACGTCCGATTCCGATAATTTTTTCAGTGGATAGGGTGTACTTCGAAGTTGATTCCATTTGAATTTAAAAGATAAAATCCACCTCTAAGGGTACAAAAATGAAGGATATTTATCACTCACCCTCTGAATTCTGGTCCGTCAACCGATTCTATCAGGCATAACTTTGTACTGGGTGCTTCGATTTGGATGATTCTTTTTTTTATTAGATAGGGTATACCTCATAGTTGATTATATTTGGATTTCGAATGGAATTATCCACCCTTACGGTTAGAAAAATAGGGGATAATTGGCTTTTCACTTGTGAACATTGGCACACATATGTAGTTGACAATGAAAGATCGCTATTGTCATTATTTTTGTTCTCCTACATCCGTCACAATCATTATATTCTATGAGAGGATGGAATGATATACAAAGTAATGGAATAAACTAACCAGAACAACAAAGATAATTTATATTAAAACAAATAGTAAAAGTAGATAATCATATTATTTAACTGGTAATAGTTGAAGTAAGGTGGGTAAGTGAGTATTTTGGAAGTAATCGAAAAACAAGTAGGTAGTAATCAGTAGATTTCAGTCACAAAAAATTGAAAAATAAAAACTTTTTAACAAAAAATTAAACCGACGAAATACGGAACTGAAAAGTAAAAAATAAAATAAACCTTCTTAGTCTCGATAACTAAGCTCCTAAACTAATGTAAGTAACTAATTTTGAGTCGGCGCCAAACGAACAATCAACGAAGTTCATTAAATTACTTCAAAAAAATTATCAGAATGTCACCGCGCAACTCGATGCCATCATTTTACGCCTTACCTAATTCATTTGCTTGTTTGTTTGGCGCCGACTCAAAGTTAGTTACTTACATTAGTTAAGTAGCTTAGTTATTGAGACTAAGAAAGTTTATTTTATTTTTTACTTTTTCAGTTCCGTATTTCGTCGGTTTAATTTTTTGTTAAAAAGTTTTTTATTGAAATTAATATCCTATGATCGAAATATAGATGCGACTCAAAAAATTCAAATGAAAAACAAAATAATATTCTAAACACGTTTCGGGAGACGCAATAGTGAAGTTGTCTGCGAAATAAATACTCTTTTAGAATACTTATTTCAGGAACAATAAACAGGAATATTTCTAGTATTTGACAAACCTGTCATAAATCTTATCGCTTTCTATATTTTTGCAAAGCTTCCTTATACTACCGCGTGGAGGGTAATTGAAAATGTATATCATGATACACCGTATTTTATTATTACTTATTTATGCGTGCATGTGTCTGTCCGATTTTTGCAGGAATTGGCACCTCAACCAATGGAAATTTGGTACATTATTTTTCTACACGAACTTTCCAGACCATCTGTTTACTTTTTTTGACTTCAAAATTGAGAATAATACACTTGAAAAAAGTTTATGAACATATTTTTTTTTAATTTCTGCAAATATTTCTCTCAAACTACCTTTCCATAATATTCAGAAGAATATGCCATAACTCAATTTTCCGTGAAAAATTGGATGTAAACACTTTATTTCCTGAAATGTCTATTAGTATTCCTCAAAAATGTCTAATATAGGAGTTATTAATGTGATGAACAATATCTTAAGACTGATGTAGTTAGCAAAATTCTGTAAGCACGACGAGAAAATATGTGGCATTTCCGTTGTGTTTATTCGAAAAGCTAATACAAAAAACATGTCGTATGCAACACGTACGCAAAATATTCAGTTTCCGCAAATTTAGAGTTTATGAACAGTTTTTGCTTTGAAAATAATGCAAAATGACGTTTTAGTATTTACTGCACTGCGCGACATGATGCCCGAGAGAAAGCCGAGGGCAGCAGGAAATTTTTCCTGCCCGTGTAGTGTATACTATGTTTCTTCATAGCTGGTCGAAAGTATGTTACAACTTACATTTTTAATTATTTATTATAAACAATACACGTTCTAGCTGACAGCTCGTTGCGCAGTGTCATGTTTAACTTTTGCTCCTCGCTTCAGAGCATCTTTCGGATACTCACAAAGCTTGAAAATACGAAATAAGTTGTATATTGGCCAAAGTGGAAGAAAAATCATCACCAGAGTGGAAGAACATAAGAAAATAATCGACAAACATTTGGTAAATTATCAAAACGCCTCCATCGTACAGATCAAATCTAACAGCTCATTTGCTAATCATATTGTTAATTCCAATCACTACTTCGACATTGAAAAAGATATAAAAGTAATCCCCCCATAACATCATTAAACGAACAAACAACTTTGATTTTAAACCTTTCTTCAATTCATTACAATGTCTATAAAAATGATTGTTATTTTATACATTTAATTCTAAGTTTATATTTAACCAAAAACGGTGTTTTTCCTCACCTTCAATTGAATGTTTAAATTAATTTGTTCCTTTCTCTACCCCTTTGTCTGTTTAATACTATCTCGTTAGATGGCACCACAATAACCATTTTATCTTATGAATAGCTTCATTGTTTCCATACTTAGTTAATCTTTCATTTCGGGTAGGAGAGTTTCCACAATCACTGAAGATGGGAAAAATCGTGCCACTACACAAAAAAATGGATAGACTAGAGATAGAGAATTATAGACCTGTGACAGTACCCTCAGGTATGTCAAGAATCTTTGAGATTAGTGTTTTGAACCGCCTCATGGACTTCCTGGAGAACGAAAAAATTTTGACGAACAGCCAACATGGTTTTCGCTCAAAAAGGTCTACGAACACCGCTGTTTTAGCATACATTGAAAAATTAGTTGAAATGATCGACGCAGGCGAGTGTCCTGCTGGGATTTTTTGCGATCTCAGCAGGGCATTCGACTGTGTCAGTCATAGTAAACTCTTGTCAAAAATGTATCAGTATGGAATTCGTGGAAATGCCTGTGACTGGGTGGCTTCCTTCTTAGAAAATAGGCAACAATATGTCAGCCTGACATCCGTGGAGAATGGACACATAAAAAAAGTAAAATCTGAACCTACGTACTATGTCACAGGGGTACCTCAAGGATCCGTACTAGGTCCAATTTTGTTCCTGTTGTACATTAACGAAATGGATACGATAACCGATGGAGCATTTTTTACCATTCATGCAGATGACACCACTCTATTGATTTCCAATAAAAATGACGATACCCTTATTCTCTTCTGATAATGGAACTTTGCCTATATATTTTCAACAACAAGAAATCTTTTAAAGAAATAAGAAACATTCATTCAAAAGAAACTAGACAAAAAAATAACTATTATGTGCCTTACTGTAAATATAAAATAACCTCAAAATGAGACATAAAAAATACTATCATTCAAAACGAACCTACAAGAATTTTTACTAGAAAAAAGTTTTTATTCACTGTCCGAGTTTTGAACCGAATGTTCAGGTATGTTGTGTTATTGTATTTAATTTTTTAAGCTTTAGGATTAAGTTAGGTTAAGTTACTGTCCGAGTTTTATACCGAATGTTCAGGTACATTTTATTTTTTGTGTTAAATCTTTTAAGCTCTAGGATTAAGTTAGGTTAAGTTACACAATTGACTATTCCTATACAAATTTATATTTGTCTACAAAGAAAATAAATGCTACTTACTTACTTACTTGGCAGCGCTACTGTAGAACGTCATCTGACCGAAATGTTTGTTAATTTTCACATCACTTTTGTTGAATTTACAATTATTTGGAATGATTATTCACCATAACTCTAGTTGTTGGTACTTCCTTCAACACGTCATCTTGTTTACTTTTAACTTTTTATCAAGCTACTTCAACATGTAATTTTTCATGCAAGTATAACTCTCTTCTCTTGTTTGAGAATATGTTCTATATGTGACTATTGTGGTTTTTCTTGTATTGTAGCTGTAACCAAGACTGGGGATGAACCTTTAAAGGTTCAAAATATGTATCATTATCATTGACAAAAAATTTAATAACCCTCTGGGTCCCATTAAACTTGTGGAGATGACTTCGTGCTATTCTTTCGAATATTCACACCCACTTTTGTTTACAGAAAATTTAAATATTTACGTTTACAGAAAATTTTAATATTTGTTCTTTGTCTCTCTCTTTCTCACTTTCTTGCGAGTAATCCTATCTATCTCGGTGTCATGTATTTCCTAAAGAATGTTTACTGGATTTAATTTTGAACTTTCAGTGAACTTACACCCTTGAGTTGTTTTTTTTAATTCCAACATAATATTATTGAAACGTTTTCAAATACTGACGAAATAGTTATATGCCTGTCAATCATGTAATGGAAATAAAAATTATTTATATTATTACTTCATTCTCAGCAGTTCATTTAACTCCAAAGTAACATCTCACTTCAACAATATGCTCATTCAAAATTTCTAATGAAGTTAATTAATTATCCACCTGTTATTCTACGATTAATGAATAATCTTCCATTGAAATGTATAACCACAGGCACACCTTTCTGTGAAAGATACGTTTCACTGTTCCATAGAATACAAGTTCAATTTTTCCCTTGGAAAGTAGAAGCATTTTATATTATGAAGATCTTCATGGAAAAAAATCATTTCATCATCAGAGTCTATCGTTGAACTATATTTTGATGGGCTTGAAGTATTTATGGGTCATTTGAATGACAAACTCGTGATTTAGGGTAACAAGAAATCATTCTTCCAGAACTCATATTTTTCTGGCTGGTGAATAGTTTTTCAATGATGATGAATTTTTGAAGACATTTTAAATACATTAATTATACTGATTTTGAAATAAATTTCCCCAAATTTGAAATTTAAAAATATAATTCCCATTGAAATTTAAAAATTAAAATTAAAAATAAAAATTAATTTAAATTAAAAACCTATTTTTAAAAATTTCCCCAACTTTGAAATTTAAAAATAAAATTCCAATTAAAATATAAAATAATTGAAAATATAACAATAAAATGAATTTCAAAAATTAATCGACCTAAAATTCAAATAAATTAATTCATCCCACTGAATTGAATATATAACCTTATTTTTAAATAAATTTTCCCAAATTTAAAAAAAAATCCCATTTAAAATATAAAATAATTGAAAATATAACAATAAAATTAATTTCAAAAATTAATCAACCTAAAATTTAAATAATTTAATTCATCCCACTAAATTGAGTATCTAACCGGATTTTTAAATAAATTTCCCCAAATTTAAAATTAAAAAAAAAATCCATCAAAATATAAAATAATTGAAAATATAACAATAAAATGTATAATTTTATACTAAACTAAATATCCCAATAAAATTGAATAATTTCAGTAATGAAAAAATTTAATCACAAAACCCCATAAAACAACTAAAAATTTTTTATTTTTTTATTTCTAATTTATTTTTTTTCGAAAAATTTCCCTTTTTTGCTTGTAAATATATTTTATACTTTAAACAATAATACAAACATTTATTTTAATAGCGATAATCCATCAAAGGGGGAAAATTTTAAAAATAAAATAAAAATTAATCACAAAATTCCCAATAAAAACTTAATCTAATATTTACATCAAATATATTTTAAAATAAAAAAATCAATATTTACATAAAATTGATTTATTTAATATTATTTCAAAATGACCAATTAAACATTATAATGTTGAATATTAAATAATTTAGTCTATAAATCATTCTTAATTTATTATATAAAATAGATTAATTATTAAAAAATGGAGTTCTCGATAACATACTTACATTCAAGGACGTCATTCTTGAGACAAAACTCCATATGAACATATGTCCTGAAGGTCTTAACTTTTGAACAACACGGTGCTGAAGTTTAATTTTTTTTTTAAGATAACTCTGTAATGACCCCAGATATTTTTGTGGAACGTATCACGCATCGTCTATGCATCAAAAGGCATTTTCTACTGTACAACATAATTTTTTATTATTGCCAGTGGCGTTCGTGCGGGACTTGGACTGAATCATTTTAAAGAGAAAAGTTATACGCCACTGCTTTTTCCCAAAGTAAAAATTACTTTTTGAAATCCTCATTCCTTTCTGAAGAAATCTGGTCTGGTGATTTTTTTTTGTTTGACGTACGGTTTTCCCAAAAAAACATAAAATTCAATCATTTGCATCTCGCTAGACCACTTGCGTACTACGTTTCACAAGAATATCTAGGGTCATATCAAAGTTACCATCAACATTTTTTTGTTCTTTAAACTTTAGCAATTTGTAGTTCAAAAGTTTAGAATATGTTCAAATGAAGCTTTTTCTCGAAATTGACCCAATAATAACCTCGTTGAATATCAGCATGTTATTGAGGAATACCCTGTATTCTGAGAAAAGAACAATTTATGTAACTTTAAACAAAAATGTATTCAAGAGAATGATTTTTAAACGCTAAAATTATAGAATTAAAGAAATCTAAATACATTTTAGAATGTTAACACAAAATCACCCTGAACGCACAAGGAAATAAATTAAATCAGATGTTCAAAATGTGAACCTCCTGCAAACATGCATGCCTCTGCTCTTTTTCTCATGGACTCACGTACTCTTTGGAAAATGCCGGGACTGTTTCTAATAGTTTCGCGAGAAACTATGATGCGATTTCTCAACTGCTCATTAATATGAATTGGTGTGCTGCAAACCAATGTTTTAAGATGACCCCACAGGAAATAATCTAAACTATTGAGTTCCGGAGACCTTGGTGGCCACGCCTGTGGTCCTCCGCGTCCTATCCAGCAATTATTGTAATTATTGACCACAGTCGATTTCTTACTAGAATGGGAATATCTTCCATCAAAGCTGGCAATTCTCCTTCGAGAAACTGCCGTTAATTATGTCCATTCAACCTCGCATGAACAAAATAGGGTCCAATTGAATAATCACCACATATTCCAGCCCACACGTTAACGGAAAACTGTTCAGCCCAATAATGATAATTGTGAAAGTTTTGGATCAATTCCCAATATCAGCAAATAGACAGCATGTTGCTAGTATATTATTTGTGTGTACACGCTACTTGCTATAAAATAAGTAGGAATTTCCCATTGTTTATAATTTATCAAAATAATTCAGTCATTGTCAGATGACGTCCAAATCAGTGTCAAATTAAAAAATAATGTCCGACCGTTTCGGAAACACTTCCTTGAAATAAATTCGAAAAAACGTAGAAAAACATAGATTTTTCAAGGGTACGTATGTTTGTAATAGCTATCTCGATATATAATCTGGTCATATACCACTCGTGATAGATATTTTGGGTAGAGTATGTTGGAATGATGTTAATGTGAACTGAATCAATAAACACTTTGTACAATGGTTACTATGAGATGTAATTTTGATGTTGTTAGTTGATTACATATATGTCTACTGTTTGCCTCTGAGTTTATTTTTCTTCGAGTATTTCTCAAAAACTTCTAACAGGTTATGGGCCCAGAACAGTGCTAACCGCAAAAGAAGTGAAGAAACTATATAACAGAAGTTGTTCGCTTGAAAATCGTATTCCAGTTGAAAATATTTCTGGAAGTTGTCACAAGTTTACAGAAAGTGTCAGAGACGTCAACAGTTATCAAAATGGATAAATTTCCTAAATTTGAAAAGTTGCAAGGAATCTCTAACTTTCATTCATGGAAAACTATGGTATTTGCATACATGGACGTTTACAACCTTTTCAAAATAGTTACTGGTGAAGAAAAAGATCCGGCAGAGAATCCACCCAACGTAGAATCTTCTGATGCAAAGTATATGAAAGAGCATCAATTGAGATGTGAAGATTGGCGCTATCGGCATTCGTTAGCTCGAGCATTCTTACTTTTCAACGTAGACTCAATAATTGTTCCACAGATCACTTGTTATATTAAAGCTCAGGATATGTGGAGAACACTAACTGATTCATTTGATAAGCGAAATGAATACTCACTACATGCCCTGGTGAAGTCAGTGGTTGGCATAAAATGTGAATCAAAGTATAATTTACCAGATCATATAGCCAAGTACAATGAATTATGGGCGAGACTAGTTGAGCGTACTACTGAAACTTCTGGTGAAGTCAAAGATTGCTTGGAAGCTGCTTTACGTCCACTAGCAAATTCTTCAAAAGCAAAAGGTTCCTTATTTCTTACCACACTACCAGATGAAATCGAAAATATCGTGGATAATTTGAAAACAAAAAATAATCTGACTTATGATGAAGTTTGTTCTCGGCTAATGGAAATATCAGTTTCAAATCCAAAAAATCAAGACAATACTGCTTTTTTCGGGAAAGAAAAATGCGGAAAGAAACAGTTTCGCAGAGAGTGTACATATTGCAAGGAACATAACAGATGGTACAAAGGACACACAATTCAAAACTGTAGAAATAAAAAACATGAAGAAGAGAAAGCTAATTTGGTCAATAGCGATGAATCTGACGAAGTTGCATATCCAGCAACGGTTTCAACCGAAACGTCATATAAATGGATTTTTGATACTGGAGCTACCTCACATATGAGTGGAAATAAAAATGCGTTTGAAAATCTCCAGCCTTATAGGGGATTCATACGATTGGGTGACAATAAGAAGATAGAAGTAACTCATATTGGTAATGTCAAGCTGAAAGCTCTGTTACCTCAAAGTATCACAATAAATGTTACATTGCATGATGTTCTTTACGCTCCTGAACTAAAGTGTTCATTGATATCATGGGAAACACTGAAATCAAAGGGAATATCTATGAAAGGTGAAGAAGATATAATTTATGGAAAAAGGGAAAAATGGTAGGATGGGTGGTTTCCAAAAATAAGGAAAATGTTTTTCAAGAGATAAATATCAACTCCGCTATAGCTAATATAAGTATTTCAACCTGGCATAGACGATTGGGACATACTCCCATTAGTTCATTTGACGATATCAGGAAGTCAGTAGCAGATCCATGTGTGTTGCCGAAAGGAAAATATGAAATGGAGTGTACAGCTTGTCGAAAATCTAAAATGACGCGAAAAATCACCAAGGAAAATGGAAATTCATGTTTTGAACGCCTGCAAAAGATCCATTCGGATGTCGCTGGACCGTTTCCAACAAAGTCTTGCGGAGGAAAGTATTATTACGTTTCATTTATTGATGAATTCTCGAGATATGCAGAGGTGAAGTTCATTTCAAAGAAGAGTGAAGTTGAAGAAGCAATCAAAGAATTTATCACGAGAATTGAACGTCAATCAGAGGGAAAAGTTAAAATATTCAAGTCCGATAATGGAGGTGAATATACATCAACTTCTTTGAAATCTTTCTTCACAAATCTTGGAATAAAAACAGAATATTCTATTCCTAGAGTTCATGAAACTAATGGGATCGCTGAACGTTACAATAGAACGATACCCTCGTTCGCTAGAACGTTTCTTATAGATTCGAATTGCCTGAATGTCTGTGGGCAGAAGCAGTAGCTCATGCAGTATATACAAAAATCATCTTCCCCATTCTTTTACTAAAACTACACCGCTGGAAATGTTCTATGGACAGAAACCTTCGATAAACCATCTCAAAGGATTTGGAGAAAAAGCATATATTCATATTTCTGAAGAAATCCGAAAAACAGCGGGAAAATTTGCAGAAAGAGCATTACAAGCAAGCCTGGTTGGTTATGGTCCAAAAGCAGGATGGTATCGTTTCTGGACAGGAAGAAAAGTAGTTATTTCTAGAGACTACAATTTTTCTTCAGAAAATGATGAGGTTGTTCATATTCATCCAATTAACAAGGAAGGAATGAATATGTACGAAAATTGTCAGTATCCTCTCATTGTTAGTTATGAGACAGAATATCAGAATACTAAAGAAGAAGGAAAAGAAAGTGGAAGAAAAGATTCTAGTAAAGACCAAGATGATAATGACGAATTAGAAAACCCCAGTTGTTCTAGCGAGACTGAAAAAAAAAATGAACTTGATAAAAATAAGAATTACTGTAATTCCAACGATAATTTCTGTCAAAGGCGAAGTTCACGTAAACACACCACTCCTTTACGTTATGGAGAAGAATTCTGCAAACTGGCTATGAATGAACCAATTTCATATGAAGATGCTATTTCTGGAACGGAGGAAGAACAATGGAAGAAGGCAATTGCGGAAGAACTTGAATCTATGGAGAAAACAAAGTATGGGACATTGTTGATGTAGAAAAGGTCAGAGAGTAGTTGGATGTCGTTGGGTATTTAAGAAAAAATATCTGAAACAGGGAAGTTTCTAAATACAAGGCCAGGCTTGTAGCCCAAGGATTCAGTCAAGTTCCTGGAGTCGATTTCGAAGAAACTTTTCTCCTGTGATACGATATGAGACGATCAGACTGCTCTTGGCTCACGCAATTCATAATGGAATGATATCAAGCCAAATGGATATCAAAACGGCATTTCTCAATGGAGATATTGACGTAGAGGTATACATGAGAATTCCAAGGGCATGGATGATCAACCAGGAAGAGTTTGTCGGTTGAATAAAAGTATTTATGGTCTAAAGCAATCACCACGACAATGGAATCAAAAGTTGATCACAGTGCTCAAGAAAATCCATCTTCGGCAATCAAATGCAGATCCCTGTTTATTTTTATCTTTGGACAAACAACAGATAGTAGCAGTCTACGTGGACGATCTTCTGATTTTGGGTTCTTCCCATGGAAAAGTGAAAATTGTTGAAGATATTTTAGCTCAACATTTTGAAGTAACTTTCTAGGAATACCAAAATACCTGCTTTCAATCCAAATATCTTGGCAGGAAAATTATTTGGCTTTGTCCCAGGAGCAGTACATTTATAAGTTATTAGAAAAGTACAATTTTCTGAATTGCAAACCTACTTCAACTCCATGGATTGTGGAACACGACTGGAGAAAGCGAAACCAGGTGATTCTAGGACTGATAAAGAACTGTATCAGTCGAAAATTGGAAGTCTTTGTATCTAGCTATGGGAACAAGACCAGATATTGCCCATACCGTAAATGTTTTGTCTCAGTATTGTGTGGATCCATCAACCATACATAATAGTTCAGTACATCATCTTTTCCGTTATCTGAAAGGTTCCAGGCATTATAAACTGATTTATAAACCAGTGGGGTCCCCTTCACTGAAATTGTATAGTGACGCTTCTTTGCAAACTCCTAGATGATAGGCGGTCCTATACAGGATTTGTAGCATTTTATGGAGGATCAGTTGTCTGCTGGTGTACGAAGAAGCAACAAAGTGTAGCAGTTTCAACCACGGAGGCAGAATACATGGCACTATCAAGTACTTGCAGACAAGCAATGTGGATGTCACAATTACTAGAAGACTTGGGTCAGAATATAAAACCACTACTACTATGTGATAATCAGTCGACAATTCATTTATCTGTAAATCCTGTTATGCATCAAAGAAGCAAACACATTGACATTCATTATCATTATACCAGAGAAAGGTTTTTGAATGCAGATGTGAATATTACTTACGTTGCTTCGAAAGAAAATTTCGCTGATTTGTTTACAAAACCATTAGGAAGAGAGCAGTTCCATTATTTATTGTCAAAATTCATGGAGAGTTCACATTAAGGGAGAGTGTTGGAATGATGATAATGTGAACTGAATTAATAAACACTTTGTACAATGGTTACTATGAGATGTAATTTTTGATGTTGTTAGTTGATTACATATATGTCTACTGTTTGCCTCTGAGTTTATTTTTCTTCGAGTATTTCTCAAAAACTTCTAACAGAGTATACTTTAATATTTTTCCGCCAATATTGTTGTAGAAATACCACTCGACCAAATTTCTTTGAAAGAAATTTGGTCTCGTGAATTTCTACAACAATATTGACACAAAAATGTCAAAGTATACTCAGCAAAATATCCATCACTTGTGATGTAACTATTGATTACTTTTTTCGTGTAATTTTCAACCAATCAGAACGTTCAATTTAGTTGAGTCACCTTGTATAATTTCGATAATATCTGATTATACATAGAGTAGCTCCACCAATCGAACATTTTACAATGATTTCATTTCCGTAGTAACCACATCGACATCAATATACAACAATACACAAAGTAACAGGACCGTCAAATTTTGACATTTATCAATAATTGTTAAAAAATGAGTCTATTCGGAGATTTATCATCAAATGCAATAGACGAAAATATACAAAATACTGAACCTCATAATACAGTGAAAACAAACAAGTACTTATGGAAACAATTTCTTACGTTTCGTAGTGAAAGAAACTATGTACTAAATGAATCAATTTCCTTTGAAATGATAGCATCCATTTTGAAAGATTGGGCTTTCAATATGCGAAAAGGTAATGGAAAAAATTATAAAGAAAATGTGGTTAAAACGATGTGGAACGTAACGGCAAAACAAATACAAGAAAAATATATGAAGGAGTTTAATAGAGTAATTGATCCATTCTCTAGTCCCATATTTTCAGCCGCACGAAACGCAAGAAATTCAAAAAGAAGGGAACTTCAAATGTTATCAGATAAGGGAAAGGTTAGTGCATCAGCATTTAAAGATACCGAGTACATAGCAATGATAGAAGCGTGGGATGAAAATACACCGGCAGGATAACAAATAAAAAAATTCTTAATTGCTTCTGTAGAACATGCGTGGTGAGGAAATGAAGGAGCGTCATGCTTGACTCATTATTTTCAAAAGGAAACTGGAAATGATGATACTCCAACTGGTAGAATACATATAATCCTATTTTTACCAAAACCACACAGGGAGAGCAAAACCGTGTGCTAATAATACATGGCTTGTACCCAACCATAATGAAGTAAGTCGTTGTCCAGTGAGACTTCTAGATAAATTAATGATGAAAAGAAGCGAAAACATCAATATTAAAACAGATAGGTTATTTCTGACCTAACTGGAGAAAATAAAAAACCCTTGGCTGGTACAAAAATATGCCAATTGGAGTGCATGAAATTATTAAATGGACCAAAAAGTCTGCGGAATTGGCAAATTTAAATATGAAAAACAAAACATATTCAAATCATTCTCACTGAGCCACTGGTGTTTCACTATTGGCAAAAGCAGGTGTATCGGAACAAGAACTTATTAAAATAACAGGACATGGTAGTAGCAATTCTATCAAACCCTACCTACAGTTAGATGAACAACAACACCAAAACATAATAAATAAGATGAGATCCAATTTTAAAAACGCTACAGGTTCAAGTAATAACACCTTCAACTTCAATAAAAATAAAAAAATTGTGATATTCTTCATCCGTAACGACGATAATTCGTAACGGCGACACTTCGTAACATCGACAGTTCGTAACTACAACTTAACGGTATAATTCGTAACGCCAACATTGAAATATTTTTCCAACTTTATACTATCCACACATATTATTTGCAATATGAAAGTGGCCAAAGATGCCGAAACGTCTGAAATATAAACAAATAAAAGAGCACATAGTTAGAGTCGTCCAAGATTATGATGTTGAACGGCGATTGACATTTCTAAGAAATATAGCGCACATGTTTTAACTTTTACATTAAATAAATATACATACTTTTAAAATTGTATGCCTGGTTATACTTTATCGATGTTAGAAATATAAATTGTATTAATTATTATAATACATACATTATTATTGAAGTTGTTTTGATTTTATTCATTTTTATTCAGACTTAGTTTTACTACTTTAAAGTGATAATTCAGGATACAAAATTTTAAAAAAGGAAATTTTCTTTAGTTGTCATATTAACAAAAATATATGCAAAAAGTGGATTTGAAACAAAAACACTATTTTTAGTGTAGGAAAGTATATAAAATATGCAAAATGCATTTTTGTCTAAATCCAGTAATGCTAAACTTGCTAAAAAAACTAAATGTTGGCGTTACGAATTATACTGTTACGAATAGTTGTAGTTACGAACTGTCGATGTTACGATGTGTCGCCGTTACGAGTTATCGGCGTTACGAATTGTCCGTTATTATTTGTGGGGTTACGAACTGTCGCGTTACGCAATGTCATGGAACCATTATTTATACCATATAAAGAAATTTGGTCTCGTGAATTTCTACAACAATATTGACACAAACATGTCAAAGTATACTTACCAAAATTTCCATCACTTGTGATTGACATTTTCGTGTCAATATTGTTGTAGAAATTCACGAGACGATATTTTTTAAAAGAAATTTGTTCGAGTGGTATTTTTGCAACAATATTGTCGGGGGAATATCAAAGCATACTCTACCCAAAATATCTATCACAAGTGGTATATGACAAGATTATATTACCCTAATAAAATGGCGTTACTTTCTCTACGTTTTTCCGAATTTCTTCTAAGGAGTGTTTGCGAAACGGTCGGACATCAATTTTTAATTTGACAGTGACTTGGACATCATTTGACAGTCACTGAAATATTTTGATGGGTTTGGTAATAACAATGGTAAATACCGGTTTTATAGGAAGTAGCGTGTATATTCGCGAATATATAAACAAATGGTCATATATTCGATGATATTTGGAAAATGATTGGTTAGATAAATGCATTTGATTGGCTGAATTGATTTCCAGGTATATAATCAACAGAATTTTGTGGAATAATTGAGACAATATTTGGTCCCAAGAAAGCATGTTTATATTATCTTGCTTTTGGCCTAGATAAAAACTATAAGAGTTTATTGAATATTTATTATGTAACTGTGATTATTCCAGATGAAAGAAGCATCTTGATTGAATCCTGCGGATTGAATATTGTTATATAATTTTCGGGGATACAATAAATCACTAGTAAACTATTATCGAATGGAGATTTGTTAATGAGACACTCCTTGAAAAATCTTCGTGATAGAAAATTAAACGAATATATTAAGATCTCGCATATTGAGGATGTGTGGCAACTCATTATTCAAACAAGTATCCATCATATGTATATTAGACAAATGGAAACTTTCGATTGCCTCATATTAAGTGACATGAATATCGTAAAAAATCATAGTCTGTAATTTAACCAAATATTGAATGAAAGTGATTAGTGACAATAACATTGGATTACTTCTGGATTTAATTTCTCAATTCATTAGTTGAAATGAGAAATTGAAGATTCATTTGGAAATCATTGGCAGCAGATCGAGTAAATAATGCATTAAGTATCCAGCGAAAGAAAATGATCATAATAGCTATTTTTCATGAAATGCTGCTATATTGATTGCTTAAGAAAGTCACGTTATACAAAAAAAAAGGTATTTTGTTGACGTTATTCCGTATTTTTTGGAATATTATTAAAGAAGAATATGGTAGTGTAGTAGGAGGATGTGTGCAGAAATTAGAAGACGAATTTGTCAAATACTTGAAATATTTTAATTAATCTATAGTAAATCATTAATTTGTAGTTTATTTTGATTAATTCATAGTTCATTCATGATATATCTTTGGGAAAATCAGCTAATTTTTTTTTTTAAGAAATTTCATGCCGTGTTGCCATAACGATTTCAAGTACTAATTCGCTAAGGGACATTTTCCGGACTCTTTGTCGTGTCCAAAGTTAACATTTGAAGCTTGTGCAAATAGTTATTTTAGTGAAAACGAATAACTATTCTTGACTGTTTTGTCAATAATTATTCAATATATTGAAATCGCTACACACTAGTGGACTATTAGGAGGTTGGTATGATGAATTGCGTTGATTGCTATTGTTAGATATCAATAAATTTTATTCATTGTGCCACTGTCAAATGATATTTTTCTAAAGCGCTGAATTATCAATTACCTTTGAAAGAGTGAAAGCTATAGAATATTTGATTTGAAGAAGGATTCCAGTGACTCTGCAAAATCATATATTGAAGATGGACGCTGCGCTATGTACCGCCTAAATCGAAGAAATTTATGAGAAAGCTATTTAACGTATCTGAGAAAGTAATTTTGGAGTATTCATCCAATTTATCGCATATATGTACGTTTTACACTTGAAAGAACAATTATTCGATGCATTAAATACATGTGAATAAAAATGTGGATATCACTTAGAAGATACACAAATGTGTTTGCGATTCCGAAAAGAAAATCTAATGACTGCGGACCGTGAACAGTCAAGAAAATTTTCCAAGGAATAGGTGGGGAGATTCATGAATCTTACCACCTCTTTCAGATGATTAATGAAAGTAATCTTGAACTCTTTTACGCATGGAAAACATTGAAGATGCTACATACGTCATTCGTCAGAATTCAATGCCAAAATTTCCGAGATAATTCACGATTACAAGGGGAAAATAGATAAACATTTTGATCATTCATGACTAGCAGAAATTTTAAATGTTGTTAATTTGTTGAAAAACTTTATTGCTGCATATGATGGATGCTTTTCTGATAGTACTAATTTGTGTACTGGATAATTCAAATTGATGTTGCGTGTAGGACATCTTTGATTGGATCTATGATCAGACAAATACATAACACATTCATAAATGTATAATGCATGAATTGTCATTATGTTGTTTCTTTTGAAAAAACCTCTGCATTTTGAATGCGAAATAAGTCAATAATGTTACTTTGAGATCCCCAGAACCTTATTCCAAATTTAGCACATGATTCAAAATTTTCTGCAAATTTTTAAAGATTTTTCGTTAAGGTATTTGCCTATGACTCTAATGCTATAGCATATCTGGTTCAGTTTTGCTCCCAGGTTTATGATGTGGACGTTCCATTTTAAATGTTCTTCTATACAGACTCCTAGAAATTTAGTGTTATTCTGAATTTTGATTTCATTGTTGAGTAGATATATGGTTTCTGGTGTTTCAATTCTCTGTTGTTGGGTACTGAATAGCGTTGGTTTTATTAGCATTTAGTTTCAGATTATTTCTTGTAAACTAATCATAGATATTTTCTGTAACGTCCTGATTTTTTTGTAATAGGTCTGGTTAGTCTGGCAGGTTAGTATCACCTACATAGTTAGTTAGATGTGCTGAAGCATTAAAGTCATTTAAGATTTCCAGCATATCGTTCATAAAGATTATGAAGAGTACTGGCCCTGTTATGCTCCCTTGAGGGTCTCCCATCTTAATATCTTGTAGGTTAGACTTAGTAGCCTGTCCATCTTTCATAATTTTGACTCTCTGTTGACGATGTGTTAAATAGGATTCAAACCAATCTAAGGCATTTCCTCTTACACCATATTTTTCGAGTTTTGTTAGTAGGTAGTCATGATTCAAGAAAGGCCTAGAAAGATACCTAGCACGATTTCATTATTTTCGAATGAGTAAAGGATATTTTCAGTAAACTGTAAAATTGGAGTTTCTTCGGATCTGCCTTTTATGTATCCGTGCTGACTTATAGAAAAGCTTTTGCTGCTTCATGTAATCCATGAGGTGATCACATATTCCCATTTCAAACAGCTTTGAAAAGGATGGCAAGACACTAATCGGTCGATAATTTTCGAATAGTCCATAATCCCCTTTTTTATGGATCGGCGTTATTAGCGCGATTTTAAGTTGTTCTGGGAATATTCCATATTTGAATGAGTTGTTCATTATGTAGCAATATAGGCTTGCTATTGATCCTGAAAATAGTTTTACTATACTAGTTGGTATGTCATCGTCACCACAGGTATGTTTATTTCTCAGTCTATTTCCTAGATTTTTTGTTTCATTTACTGATACTGGTTTTATGAACATTGATTGTGCGCTACTCGAAATGTTACAACTGAATTGCTTAGTTTCCAGTTTTTCTAACAGCTTAGGGACTATATTTAGTAGGAAGTCATTATACCTATTCGCAACAGTGCTTGGATCACCTTTCAGGGCCAAATCTGTACTTTTTTACTTTCCTAAGATTTCAATGTGAATGATCCACATAGTTTTCATTTGATTATCTGAGTTAGTAATTTTACGTTCATAGCTTTCTTTTCCTTTACGTGCCAGCAGTTCATTGTAACTTTTTTTCATGTTATTATATACATGTTTAAGTTCTGGGCGGTTGTTTGATATAACCAACCAGGCATTCAATTTGTTTGTTGTTAATACAATGTTTATCGAATACCAGATGGTTGTTTGAGTATCTTAGAAAAGACGAGCATATGAGGGATATCAACACAAGCACATCAAGTATGAAGAGTGCTTTGATAAAATCATTTGCTGTAGTGATAAAAGAACTCTCTTCGGAAGATTCGTCTGATAGGGTGGTGAATACTGTTTCTTTGAAAATCCAGATACAAAGATTCGCACCTCGTTTCATAGGGTACGCCCAAGAATTTCTCAAATATTTATTGGAAGGTCTTCATGAAGATGTAAACAGAGTAATAGAAAAGCCCAAACCTATCCTGACAGAAATTGTTGAGAAATTGAGCGACCATGAAAAGGAGTCTTGGTCAAGATATCTATGAATGGACAACTCAAAAATTGTTGATAACTTTGTTGGTCAACTGAAATTAACGTTGAATTGTACTTTCTGTGGCCATTGTTCTGTCTCTTTTGACCCCTTCAGGGACCTTTTACTCCATATTCCACAGAGAACTGGCCAGCTCAGACTGTCACAATGTTTAGATTCATTTACTAAGGAAGAAACTTTGGATGGCGAACAGAAACCAACTTGTTGAAAATGTAAGGAGAAGGTAAAATGCCCAAAGTAATTATCTATACATGAATTCCCCGAAATATTAGTAATTCACTTGAAACGATTTTCGCCGATGTATAGATTCAGGGGAAAATTAAATGTCACTATTGATTTCCGACTTGAAGGATTAGACATGAGTAATAATTCAACAGATAACATAACTCCAAGTCGCTACAATTTGTATGCTGTGTCCAATCATAGCGGACACTACACGGCTTACTGTAGGCACCCTTATGCAGGCACATGGGACGAGTTCAATGACTCAAGGGTTTCACCGATATCACCAGAATCCCTCATAAGTGGTGAAGCATCCGTCCTCTTCTATGAGCAAGAGGGCACCAAATCATTTATTTGAAATGTTTTCTATTGTACTCAAAAGTTACTTGTAGACTATGAATTTCTTTAATTTTTTTTTATATTGTGCCATGCTTTGTACTTTACTCGAAGAGTTATTCCCTGACAGTTTTTCGAAGAAATAAATTGTATAGAGCCCACAGTTATGAAAATATGTTTTTACTATGTGGTTGACTTCCTTTATTGAAAATTTAGTGATTCAATCAGTTTTTCTCCCTTATGGAAATTTAAAAATGGTAGAATTGTTTTATAGCACATTGTTTTTTGAGAATATCGTGATTTAATAAGATTTTTCAAATGTTTTTCTCCCTTATAGAAAAACTGAGGGGGTGATAATCATTTCGCTAATACCACGTGAAAGAATGGATCATAAGTAATGATTTTTCCGACCGTGCAAGTATGCAGAACTTGTTTTATAGCACTTTGTTTATTAAAAGTTTCCTGAGAATATCAAATATTTCAAATGTTTCCCTCCATTACGAAAGAACTGGGGCTATCACCACGTTATGGAATTAATCATATGCAATAATTTCATTGCGCCAAACAAACTAGCAATTGAATTAGCGTTAAATGATGGCAGGGGGATGTGCGGTGGGTTTTGATATTTTTTTTTTAATTTATTGTTCTTCGTTGATTGTTTGATTGGCGCCGACTCAAAATTCATTGCACAATATCAAAAATAATACCAAAAACCCACAGAGTGTTCAATCTTGATATTCAACAAATAATGAAATGTCATCAGCAATGTAAGCAAACAATGAATTGTCTTGACAACAGTGAAAAATGCACGATGTAATTTATTAAAATTCTATATTTTCATGGCATGAGTAAGTACCATATAACTAATTGCCTATTATTCACCTGTTTTATGACTCCATTGAAATAATAATCATCAAAATTCTGTAGACTTCTTTGGGGACATTGGAAAAACATATTCTTCGTAATTTCAACATTTAAGTATTCGATACAACAATCCAACTGATTGAAGTTTGTAAAAGAACTATAATTTCAACTAGTGTTTTATTTTCGATTCTGAAGGGGCAAAATAAGGTATGTGTTTCATATTCAAATTGAGCCTTAGCATTAGATTTTCAAATGGCGAAATAGAACAATATGGGGCATTATGAATATATCTGCATACTATTGCTGACTCAAAAAGGTTGAGAAATACAACAATTATTTGATTATACCATTATATGAGAAACAATGAATATGAAAAAATTTAAGTAGTTGATTTAATTTTTATTGATAGCGCTTTCATTTCTATAACTCAAGAAGCGAAAAGAGCTATAATCTGCATTTTTTTAAAACCACCCGTTCTGTGATGTAACCACTTCAGGGGGCAGTCTTAACCCCTTTGGAAAATCCTCCTTCAGTACGCACCTAACCTTGGAATGTAACCCTAATACAAAATATATTTGTCCTATTACTGATACTCTTTGAGATATAATACAAAAAAATTGCTTGTTTTTCCGCATTCCTCTGAATTGACAGTTTTATAGATACAAATTATTCAAATTGTTAGGTGGTACTTTTAACCCCTCGGGATTCAAATTCTGTGAAAATATCTGGGATGTAATTCTCATACAAAATGTCATTCCCCTATTACCGATACTTTTTGAGATATAATTCACCGGCTGGAGCGTTGAGATCAGACATAAAAATTCAGATAGCGAAACAATAATATAATGGGGTATTTTGCCATATTTTTGTTAAATTGAAAATTTCACAAATAAAAATTCAAATGAGAATCGAATATTTAGGGGGTATTTTTAACTTTTGAAAAATCCCTTTCCGATTGAATTTCTGCACCTTGCTCAAAATAATTTCCCTAGGACATGAACAGTAAATCAAATAACGGAAAAACCTTTCACCCATATCTACATGAATTGAATAATTCATGTAGGAAAATAGCCTTTAGTGAAACAAGTGAAATTTATGTAAGGATAATTAGAAATGAACAAAATTAATACAATAAATTATTTCACGTTATTTCAAGGTACAGTAACCTCTCGTAGGATAATATTCATAATTTCTTGGTCTAGTAACAATTGATATAATTCACAATCAGATTTCCATTCAGGCTGGTTATCTATTTTAAGGAAATTATATAATTTCGTGAGAATCATGAGAATCGCGGTATTCCTCGAAACATCAGTAACTTTATGTTATTATGCTTGATTTTATATTATGCATTAATAGAATAGTTTCATCGACCCACCATGTCTGAATATAAACGAATTCACAAAACAGGTGCAGGTCTCTATCTAGAAATATCGATTGATCAAGAATGCATTGTTATTTTTTTCCTAAATGGACTATAAAGGATATTTGAGAGATTAAAATGTCAACTAATGTCAGCTTTCTCCTACCGAAATAAATATTAAATGAACTGATGTTTCCTAATTCCACATCTCTTGGGAACTCATTAATAATGAATATTTACTCATAGAATTCACCTGTATATGTTAATTGTTTCATAATTCACCTAGAAATTTGAACCTAAAAATCTTGAACTTTCCCCTTCTTTACTGAAGTTTCATTTTCGACTAATTATTCCACTTATCATATAATTTATGAAAAAATAACTGGGAATTATTAACATGTGATAATTTGATAATAAGAAGCAGTAAATCTATTGTTTTTTTTACTCAGCGCCCGGGTATTTTCTTTTTTAGTATTCATATTATTGAGAGGCATGAAACCAATACTTTTCCATTGAAAAATAATATCAAATCTGGAGACGTTGTCGATAAAATGTTTTATTCTTTTTTTTCATCACTTCATTTATTTTGACATAAATTATTCTGATTACTCAATAAAAATTTCAGTCAGCCCAATTTGGAATTTTGAAAATACAATTTTAAAGATCGAATAACGTGTATGAGATAGCTCAACTCTAGGATTGGATATACAATATTGGGGTTTCAAGTACCCTGAAAGCAATGGTTTTGGGACTTACATGACTTGATAATTGCCATCATCTGATCTTCCACAACCTGTGATCCCTGTGATGTTTACCTGTTTTATTTTGATTTCATTAATAACCTTTTATGATCCATGGTCCGTCACAGTGAAAAAACAATATATTAAATAATTGTGATAGCGAGAACAAGGACAATGAATAGTGGTCTGAATTTCGGGAAATTTACGTTCACGTTTTCTTGATGACTTCTTCGGGACTAAAAATATATAATAGATTTATCCGACACGTGAGATCGAAACATGTTTATAAAAACACAATAAATGATACGAATAACAAAATATAACATATATGAAAAAAATTACCAAATTTATAAACAGTGATATGTTGAAATTGAATGAAAAATCCTACCTTTTTCAGATATTCATCTCGACGGATTCCCAGTTGATATATAATAATGCTTTTAAAAATATTTCACGTCATTCAATATGATTATGTATTCTCCAAAGAATTACTTAGCCTCCTTTTACTCTTTTTTCGAATGTGTACTCTCTGATTCAATGAATAAGCTTGTAACAATACATGTTAGGCTCTCTAATTGGATGTGTGTACATCTGTTGGCTATAAATGAAAATGAATGAATTAATTTAATAAATTGTATTCAGTATGCCCCAGTTTTTTCGAGAAAAAATCCCATTATATCAATTATTATTGGTAACATATCCACTCGTTCCAGATCCCCTATTCCCTTTATTTCCCCAACTGAATTGAATATTTCTCCATTTCGCAGCAATCATCTGCAACGTGAATGTATCGATAATCAATCAGATGTAACCCAATGTTCGTTGATATGTTGGCTAGGAAAGTAGTTCTTTTTTTATGTATATTCGTATATTATCGAAGAAAGGAATTTGTATTTTGTGCAGAAATAGTATATTAACCAATGAGGTTTGAAAACGACTCTTTGCAAACGAGCGAGACACATTGGTGAACTGAGCCGAAGGCGAGGACCACAAGTCGAGCGAAGTGTGCGAAGAGGTGTTCAAACGAGTTTTTTACGATACTTTTTATAAGTCTGCAAATATAAACCACACAAATCTTATTTTTCTTTGTAAAACCCGTTTTTATTAAGAAAACTGCTGAAACTAATTAAAAAAAAACTAATATTTAATATTTATGGTAACATTGGAACATTCCTTCAAAATTACGCCAGGAAAAGAAGTGTAATTCTGCACCTTCTTTTCTGTAATGGAGAATATCTTAGGTGGCGCGTTATCAGTACAGTTCTCCAAAGCATAGTCGTCGTTTTCCTGTTGCATCCCAGCAGACGATCCTTGTTCTGGTTCCATGAGAGCAGAATACACTGACGACTCTATCTTTTTTGAAACTTCTGTTTTATTTCTCAATTAGTCATCAACACAGCTCTCTGCAACTGTACTGGATTTCCACCCTCCATGTCGTTTGAGGGCTGGCAGATCTGAGCCAGAATTCACCAACATTGTGGCCGATGAACGCCGAAAAGATTCTGGATTCTCTAACATCAAAAACTTGGCAATTTCTTTAGCCATCTTGCCAATTTAGTTGATGTCAATGTTTTGGCTTGTACATTTTCCGTTTTGATAGTTCAAAAAAAACCTGCCTCTCTTCAGATTGGGAGGGCAAAGAGCACAGTACTTCTTCAGGACGGTGTAAAGGTTTCCTGGAACTGTAAAGGACCTCGGTATCTTCGTTTTTGTATTCTTCAGTTTGATCAGCCGAAATCTTCCGTGTCTTCAATTTTGAGGTAACATAATTCCTCTCTTCGACATGCTCCAAAGAGTTCAACGGCCATCACCGCCTTGATAAGTAAATATTTGTCGTCTGATGCTGATTCGGCATTTCTTTGGGACGTAGTTTTCGGATTTTCGTTTGATTAACGCTTGCAAATTTCTATAGCTTCCAAGATCTATGTTGTGAATTACACTTAACGTTGATTTTAGCAGCGAATGAATCGTCCACAATGTCGAGGATTGATATTTTTTGAAAAGTTCTTCAAAATATACCATCACTACATTTTCCGAGAAGGTTTCGACATTATTGGCCAGTCTCCATTCCATAAATCGTTCATAAATCGCTTCATACCTGCTTCTTGATTTTGTTGGCAGCAGTTCGGAACTTATAAGGCTTGCTCTTTGCAAAATTTTCGCAGAATCAACAAACTTTGGAAACAACAATTTTTTGAAGTATCCAATCATCAAAACAATAGAGGCGTGACGGTTGCTATGGAACACAGCCAACTTGAAACATTGCAAAATTTAAACGCTGTGAGGAGAGAACAAAAAAAAATCACAGTGAACGAAAGGTGCGTGCGCAAAGATGACATATGCGTGCGCAAAGTGTTTTGCACACGGCGTGTGCAAAATACCGCTTTCGGAGCGAGTTTTCCGTGCGCAAAACCTCATTTTCTGTTAAAAAAGTGCTTTATTTAAAAAAAAAAAAATTTCAGTTGCCACCTAAGACGTACAAGAAGGGTATCGTGGTCCCTTTTCTCCCTTATTTTTTACGCCACTGGTAAAATCGAAAAATTTTTTTTTGCATTTTCCATTCAATTTTGAGTAAAAAATATATATCTGTTTGAATCCGGAAAAACCAACCGTTTTCAAGATAATTGCGCTTTTGTGAATACTCGTAATGAAAAAATTGTTCGGTTGAAAAGAATTTTACAATCCTAATTAGTAGTTCAAATTACAACTAGATATTCTACCCAAAAATTTTATGATAATTTCACATGCATTTTTTCACAAAGCTGCTTTCTTGCAGACATACAGGATGTTGAAACTGGAAAATAAAAAACATGTTCTCTCATAACTATCATAGATTTCAAAAAAAAAAAAACAAATTTGCAGAGATGTTTTCCTTCAATGGGTGCTCTATTTGAAAAAAAATCAGTTGCCACAGTGGCGTACAAAAAGAGGTCATCGCAATTTCTTAAAAATGAAAATAGTAGACTATAGAATCTATTTATTTAACAATTTCTTCAAAATCCTTCTATCTCATAAACTGTTCGAAGTGTCCAGTTTTGAGGAAATTGAATTTGAGTTTCCTTAGAAAACTTTCATTTAGCTGCATCCTTCCCATGTTTTCCTGAATTCTCTCTCGCTACATAAAAATCTAGTGGATTTAAGTCTGGACTTCGTGGAGGCCAACTAAGAGGTCTCTGCCGCGACCAATCCACCTGTTATTGAAATGAAGATGTAGCCATTCCCTCAGTGGAAGTTTATAATGGGGAGGTGCACCATTATGCATAAACCATAATTGTTGAAAATCTTGTGAATTTATATCTTCCAAGAATTCTGAAAGATTATTGTTCAGGAATTCGAGATATTAATGTCCATTTAGTGCTCCTTCGACTGCAAAGAATCCCAATAGGTTATCGGCTACTACTCCACACCAAATATTTATTTTAAATGATTATTGGAAATGGTGTTCTATAGTTTCATGTGGATTCTCTTCTGCATATACATGTGCGTATCCTGGTAAATGTTGTTTCATCCGTGAGCAATATTTTGTTAAAGAATCATTTTCATGTTTTTTGATAATCCAATTACATAACTCCAATCTTTTTCTGTGATCACCAGCACGAAGTTCTTGCACTTTGACTAAATGAAATGGATGAAGTTGCTGTTCCTTACATATCATGTGAACACATGATTTGGATGAATTCTCACTTATAATCTCTCTAGAGCATGAATTATTGCCGGAAATTTTTTGAGTACGAGACAAATTTCCCGCAATTAATTCAAGCACGTGGGGGATTCGGTAAGAACATTTTATACCGGAATTATATTTAAATAGAAAACAATAAGTAAATATTTATTTTGACGTTATTCATAAATAAATAGAAGGCTGTGTGTAATGGGAGTTTTGGGGGAGATTTTTATCTGATTTTCCCTGTTTTCTAGTGAAATAAGATATATAATATCAGATAAACTTTTAAGTAAAATTAATTGATTTCATACAATTTTCTTACTAGGTTTCAGGGAAATATTAATATTGACTAAAAATGAAAGTGGATTCGTTCGTATTGCGGGAGATATTTTTTTATTTTCCCCGTGCCCTAGTAAAATAAAATATATAAGATCAGATAAATTTTTATATAAAATTGATTGTTTTCATACAACTTGGGTTTGGGAAAGTCAATATTGATTAAAAATGAAAGTGGATGTTCGTATTCGTGCCCTAGTAAAATAAAAAATATTATTTATAGAATTCATATTGTACAATGATAAAAAAAATATTAACTTATTATAATATATACTTAAATATTTTTCATATTCTTTTGGGTTTAATTCTAAGAAAAATTAATACTAGCGGTAATAATTTGTTTTTTAAATAATTCAGGAAATTGGGATATTTTATTCTTTATCCTAAATAGAATGTTGTTGGCGTATGTTGCCGGTTAAAAAAATATTTTGAAAAGTTAGCCATGGATTTGACATTCACTACTCCTGTCAATCAATATTTTATTGGCATTATACGTTCCTCATAACATTGCATACAATCATAAGTTAGTAAAAAAGTGATAATAAAAGAACTTTCAATCGTATGAATTGTGTTCCTTTTGCAAAGAATCATAGCACATTGAAATGTACCATAAAAATGTAAAATATCTAACATACCTAGTGGAAGAATCTGGATTAAATCCTGAGCAAGAAAACTTATTTAAAGAGATTGGCAACATTCTGCGTGATATTGTGCCTTGTTTTGGACACAAATCTAATACTCAATGAAGAAATAAACTGGTGTCTCAGTATTATTTTTATTTTATGAAACACAGGCATATTGTTAAAAAAAACACCGGTTCTGTGTTTTATTCACCACTTAGGAAAGAGGAGGTAGAAGTGGAATTTTTGAAGAATTTAAAATTAATTAATGATATTATAGAATGTACACTTAATAAATTGTTGTAATATTTCCAACTTATAAAGTAAGTAAATAAAAAATATTGTCAATATTATTTCAATATTATTTTTGTCTAATTATATGATAGCTGTCATGTGCCGGGAAATTTCCACTTATTAATTTTACGTCTACATGCTAATGTGGATGAAAAATTTTTAGAAAATTTGCTGGTTACCATAGTAACAATGTCGAAATGAAGCATCTGATTGGTTGAAAATGACTGGTATAAAATTTTCTGCCAAACCAATTCTTCGAACGCTCATTGAGGGGTCTTGATATACATTTTCGAGAACCCTTTCTTCTGCCTGTACATTTCTGGCTGACCTTAGTCTTCCTGTCGATCTCATATGGGTCGTGAAAGACCCATTTTCACTCAAACTTCGATGTAAGGAACTGAATATCATTTTACTAGGTTGTCGCCTATGCGGATATAATTCCTAATATTTCCTCAAGGAAGCCTTTTAATTTCCAAGATACATACCATAAACAAAATGCATATCTGCAAGCTCACCAAAGGAACAATTTTACATTCTGGAACAAGTTCTTCAGAGGAACTGTAATTATTACTCTGTCCAAAAAAACACTAAAATTTTGTCCATCTTCGATGACAAGTAGATACCTACTTGATTCAAATCATTTTTCATAAAATATCACTGCATTGACAGATGACAACTTTTACCGTACCTAATCATCTGAATCAACTCATTGCGGATAGGTCGAGTGCATTGCAAAATTGAATTGAAATAAATAATGATATAAAGAAGTTCAATTTTCTACTTCACTTCACTTGGAATACTTTTCTGTATACGAATGGTTTTGTTGTGCTTTTATCTTTTCAATCGGGTCCTTTCAATAAGCACTTAAAGAATAAGTTCGACAGAATCTTCTTATTACACATTTCCATAGGGGAAATATTTACATTATTCCCTTTATTATGGTGAATGAATTGGAAAAAAATGCGATTCAAAAGTGCATTTCTGTTTGAAATAATTGGGTGGGAATTCGATGCAAAGTCTATTTTATAACTAATAATACAATACGATAAAACAAATTGTGAACATGTATTTATAATCAAAATTTATTTTTGAAGGATCATACACTTTTTACTAAAAATTTATCAGTCTCGTGGGATGTGAGGTGGAAAAAGAAACTATGGTATTCTTCTGCACGTCACTGTGACAACTGATTTCTTTTCAAAATAGAGCACTCATTGAAGGAAAGCATACCTTCAATTTTGTTTTCTTCAAAACTATGAATGTTACGAAAAAATGGCTTTTAATTTCCCAGTTTCAACACCCTGTACCTCTGCAAGAAAGTAGCTTTCTGAAAAAATGCATGTGAAAGTGTCATTATTTTTTTGGTAGAATATCCAGTTGTAATTTGAACCAGTAATTAGGCTTAGAAAATTCACGTCAGCCGAAATTTTTTTTCATTACTAGTATGTTTGTATTCATAAAAGCGCAATTATCTTGAAAACGGTGGGTCCTTCCGGATTCAAACAGGTGAACATTTTTTACTCAAAATTAAATTAGGAATTCGAAAAATGAATAATTTTTTTGGTTTAACCAGTGGCGTAGAAAATAAGGGAGAAAAGAGACCATGATATCCTTCTTGTACGCCACTGGTGGCAACTGAAAATGTGTTTTTTTTCCAAATAAAGCACTTATTGAACAAAAACATTCCTTCAAATCTAATGGAAATGTTTTCAAAACTGTTGAAGTTATGAATAAAAAATAGTTTCAATTTTTCATATCTCTGCAACGAACGACATTTCAGAAAAAATATATTAGGAAAGTCCTATTAATTTTCCGAAGGGAATTTTCCGTTTCAATTTGGCACCATAGTTTCGGGACACCCGGTATATCTCCAAGAAATAAAGATTACCATTGTCTGTCCGCTTATTTCTCACGAACTACCATAAAAACGGAATTCTATAGATGTATGCATCTAGATAAAAAGACAGCTATTAAGCTTTATTTGGTTTGCGAAATGTATGCGTTTGTAGAAAGTAATATACTATGCAAATGAAGATTTAGATGAAAGGAATGTTCAGAGGATGAAATCCTATTCAGAGTCAGGGTATACAATAAGCAACATAAAATATGAGACTTGGTTTCGGAACGAGTAATTTCGCGAAAACTGCTGTCGTGACATCGAGCCGTGCCCAAAAAAAAATTACTGGTGGCCACGGTTTAGAAATCGGCATTCGAAACTACTTTGAAATTATACAGGATGAGCATTTGTTCATCGAAACTAGTCAATTCTGAGAACATAATCTCGGACGAAGCGACCAGGCTCAAGCCACTTCCACTGCCCTACTAGTCTGGTCAACAAGTGCTTTTTGGACCATTATTTTTCTATGGAAACGGAAAATTATGAGTGAGGTGTCATTCGATTCGTAATGGCATTCAGAAAAAAATTAAACAAAAATTGCGAAATTTATAAACAATTTAATAAAAAAAAGAGAGGTTTGTTTTTTCACAAATATCTCAAAAACTATTGCAAATATCCAAAATCGAAAAAAAAGATACAAAAAGAACAGGAAATTTCCTAAAAAAAAATATCGTATTGAAAAATTAAAAAACACGCTTATAAAGCAATGAGCACTAAAATGTTGAAAATAATAAGAATAAACTCATTGACCAAAATATTGTCACCTATGTAAAAATAGCTTACTTTTCATAATGGAAACCTAATCATTGATAAAAAAATAATTTTTATGAAAAAAATGGTTTCTTGAAAAAAAATTACTTAAAATCGCAGTTGTTAATTAACAATATTAATATTAAGGAACCATTTTTTTAAATCATTATTTCTATTCTTTCTTTTTCGAAAAAAATTTTTTTTTAAATTTGTATTTAATAAACAATTTGTTATAAACAAAGGAATTTTGGCGTTGTATTTTATTTAATTGTACAAAATAAAAAACTTTTTAACAAAAAATTAAACCGACGAAAAAATCAACTGAAAAGCAAAAAATAAAATAAACCTTCTTAGTCTAAATGATAATTGAGCTCCCAAACTAATGTAAGTAACTGATTTTGAGTCGGCGCCAAACAAACAATTATCGAAGATCAATAAAGAAGTCATCAAAACGCAGCCGTGCATCTCGATGCCATCATTTTTGTTTGGCGCCGACTCAAAATCAGTTACTTACATTAGTTTAGGAGCTCAATTATCATTCAGACTAAGGAGGTTTATTTTATTTTTTGCTTTTCAGTTGATTTTTCCGTCGGTTTAATTTTTTGTTAAAAAGTTTTTATTTTTTACTTTTCAGTTCCGTATTTCGTCGGTTTAATTTTTTGTTAAAACATTTTTATTTTTCAATTTTTTGTGGCTAAAATTACTACCTACTTGTTTTTTGATTTCTTCCAAAATACTTACTTACCCACCTTACTTCAAGTTAAATAATATGATTATCTACTTCTACTATTTGTTGTAATATAAATTATTTTCGTTGTTCTGGTTAGTTTATTTCATTACTTTATATATCATTCCATCCTCTCATGAAATATACTGATTTTGACGGAACAAGAATAATGTGAATAGCGATCTGTCATTGTCAACTACGTATGTGTGTGCTAATGTTCACTAGTGAAAAATCAATTATCCCCTATTTTCTACCCGTGAGGGTGGCTAATTCCTTTCGAAATCCAAATATAAGGTATACCCAATCTATTAAAAAAATAATAATCCAAATCGAAGAACCCAGTACAAAGTTATGCCTGATAGAATCGGTTAACGGACCAGAATTCAGAGGGTGAGTGATCAATATCCTTCATTTCGCTACTTTTAGGGGTGGATTTCATCTTTTAAATTCGAATGAGACCAAAATCGAAGTACACCCTATCCACTGAAAAAAGAATTATCGGAATCGGACGCCTCATTAAAAAGTTATGCGTGCTCATACATAAAAAAATATGATGGAAAAACATAAAATATACGGGTCGAATAGAGAACCTCCTCCTTTTTGATTTCGTCGGTTAAAAAAATAACAACTATGGGTCGTTTTTGGGGGATTTTTTGTTTAATTTTTTTAAATATTTTCGTCTTTTTAACTTTACCGTTCGCACCTGGTCTTTTTTCTTTGTAATTAATATAACTTCTTGTCGTATCTCCAATAGTTTATGTTATATTAATTACAAAGATAAAAAACCAGGTACAAACGGTAAAGTTAAAAAGACGAAAATATTCTAAAAAAAAAAAGGAAAAAAAAAAATGTCCAAAACAACAATTTTATTGTTTTATTTTTTCAATTAAAAAAAAAAGCCAAAATGTATTTATTTATAACAATTTGTTTATTCAATAAACAAATAAAAAATTGCGAAAGAACAGTAGAAATAATGATAAAAAAAATGGTTCCCCAATATTAATATTTACTTGCAAAAAATGGTTAATTGAAAAGTGCGATTTTGAGCAATTTTTTTTAAGAAATCTTTTTAATCTTGAAAATCATTATTTTTATTAATGCTCAGGTTTCTGAAAAATTATTTTTGGAATATCTTACAAACAATGCCTTGTTTATAACAATTACTTAAACAATGGGAAAAAATCATTTTCATGTAGCTTTTAACAATAAGAAAACAACACAATCGGCATATTTTGAAAAAAAAAATTCAATGCTTTATTTATGTTTTTTATTTTTCAATTTCTTATATTGCTCATAAAAAATTTAAAAATCACATTTTTTCATTTTTTCAACAGGGATCTTTTTTAAGCCTTTGAAGAATAGCTCAAAGGAATATTGAAATTTTGATTTTAACAATTATCATGGTTTTTATGTTAATTTTCAACTTCACCCCTATTACCACCGCTCAATTAAAATTATAAATATTGGTGGTTCACTTCCTGGTCTCTTTGGATCTTTTTTCTGATTTTGGATATCTGCAACAGTTTTTGAGATATTTGCGAAAAACCAAGCCCCTCTTTTTTTATTGTATATAACTTTTGCAATTTTTGCAAACGGGTGTTTTTTTATATTTTTTCTCAATACCATTACGAATCGAATACTCATAATTTTCTGTTTCCATAGAAAAATAATGGTCCAAAAAGGGCCACAAACCTACCCGATTATTTGATGAACTTATGGAACATTGCCCAACAGGTAACACCCAATTACAGGACATAATTAAATACATCAATACTATTAAGTAGTACATAATTAACAATTAATATCAACTTTGAACATTACATATGATTTAATATTGATGTGAATTACATTAATGAGACAAGAGTTTATATTATAAACCTTTTACTGGTGGGAAACGGTAATATTGATGATAATAACAGAGTTTCTTAATAATAAAATGCAGATCAAATATAGTCACTTACATAATTCCATTGCTAATTCTTCCATATGCTTTACGGAACAGGTATTAATATGGCAGAAACTGCATATTGAGTTGTAGTTATCGCACATATATTCAATTGGAGAATGCAAGATTAAGTTAGTTCGTGATGTGGGGCAGTAAAAAGTGAGATTTAGCCTTGATTGAACCCTAAAGTTTAACTCCGATATGAGCAAACTGCAGTCAATTGGGCCGTGCAGCAGTTTATGTAAAAAAACACTTTTTAACAAAAAATTAAACCGACGAAAAACGGAACTGAAAAGCAAAAAATAAAATAAACCTTCTCAGTCTTAATATCTAAGAACCTAAACTAATGTTAGTAACTAATTTTGAGTCGGCGCCAAACAAACATCTTTTGCAACGAGTCAGTAAACTGCCCGGATATTGTATGGATGTTCAATATATCTATGTTTTCTAGTATATGACAGCTTTGCATTCACCAATATTGAGATCTAGTTTATTAGTTCCACACGAAGCTATGTTTTCCTGAAGTTTTATGCAATCATCCACATTTTGGATAGAATTCAGTATTTTCAGTTCATCGGAAAAAAAAGCTCCATGGAATTTATTTGTGTGCTCAACTCATGAATGAATAATAAGAACAACAATGGTCCCAAGTTCGATCCTTGGGGTATACCATACGTAGCGATTATTTTGTTTGACTTGTATCCATTGTAATGAACTATTTGGTGTCGGTTAAAAAGGTAAGATTAAAAAAATCCTATTGGTTTTCGACTACGGCCAATATCATTCAGTTCATAAAGTAAAATGCTATAATCGATTTTGTCAAAGATTTTTGAAAAATCCGTGTATATCTATGTGGAGAATCTCCTACTCCACTATCCTCACACCATGCCACAATGATCGATTACTTGGAGAACGTTATATGTTCGGTTGTACCTTCGGGTCTTTCTGACCAAGAAGCTATAATTAGTAGAGTGAGTGAGTGAGTTAGTGAGAAGTTTAACTCTAAAAATAAAGTAAAATACGGAAGATGGTATAGCACCAAAAACTATGAAAAAATTCAACATCTCTCTCTACTAAATAACTGAATAATGAATTCAAAGTCAAACTTAGAAGTAACTTTGAGAAGGCATTTCCGTTTCAAAAGATACTTATTGAGAGAAGAAAAAAACTGTGGATAACTAGTGGAATTAAAACATCAACAGATAACTTGAGATCTCTGCATAAAGTACACCGTTCTTTCTCAGCTATTACCTCAATTATAGGAACTTATATCGCAGTATCATTAGACTACAAAAGAGAAAGATTGGAGGGATCTAATAATAAGAGTAAAGAATGTTGGAAGATAATGAACGAATTGAGAGGCCAAACTAAAACAATTCAGCCTGTATCAATAGAGCCTGACGAACAAAATTTTACTTCAGTAATATTGCACACAAACTCACTGAAAATATTTCAGTTCCCCACTCACCTCTAGATTACATGAGAAATATCAATTCGGTTAACGAGTTTCAACCAACCTCACTGAACTCTAAGAGATTTTGAGAGATATTCAAAACAAAATAAGATAATATATCACTTAATATTATTCTTAATCTCCTTGATGTAGCACCTCTTGTACACATGTGAATGACGAGTGTGTAATTTTATAAAGAATTGCAGTGATTTTTTTGGTCAAATTCGTCCAAATTTTAGGAACAAAGTTTTGGTAATTAACATATTTTTTTAATATTTATTTTTCTGGCTTATTGAGGACTGTGCTCTTGATACTCAAAAGGTCCGATTTCACGATGTTTCGGCAAATGCATATTTGCCATCTTTAGGTGATGTCTTATCCATTCGATTGTTTGGAACTAGACTGATGTTTTCGTGTTGTGCTCCTCAATTTGTAATTTTGAGGACCAAGAACACAGAACGCGGATAGAAAACCCGAGAAACTATCTCAACATATTATACCTGGGAAAATCTACGAAGAAACATTTATATATATATATATATATGTATAAACAAGTTGATGACGTTAACGCCATACACATAGAGATGAACAAACTAAATTATCAGATTCAAATACATTCTGTAACACATAACTTTTTAAAACGATCTTAATATTTTTTTCCGGCGACCTCGACTATTAATCGCCATTATTGATACACTAGTTGATTAAATAACTAGTTGATTAAATAACTTTTGGTAAACTTCTAGAAATTTTTATTTTTCATGTCAGTTTTGCTATTTTTGGATTTTAGGGAACACTATCGTGTAGAATAGACGAAGTGTAAAATTTCACAACTGTTAAATGTTATTAAATATTGAAATATATCATCATTCTGCCCGGAGGTCAGACACGTAAGAGACGAAGAAACGAGAGTGAAAAGAAATTTCCCCGAGGTTATTCAAGATCGGCGGCGGGCAGTTTCCATATGCGTTCTTTGTCGGTAATTTCACCAACTTTCTTGTTTGCACTGTTTGGAAGACTCGCGATATTCGATGTAATTTATTCCGATTCGGCCGTAGGTGTGAGATTCCGATAGACAGGTTCGGTCTCGAACGAATCTGATGATCAAATTCAGATCCCCTTTGAAAATTTCACATCTTCAATTTGTAGCCAATAAGTACATAAAACCATGAGGACAAAGAAATACTACCTATTGCGGACGTTATATATACAGGGTGTTACCAAATAAGTGCGAAAGTCTTCAGGGGGTGATTCCTTGTCGAAAATTAAAGGTGGTCTTTCATGTAAACAAAAGCTCTTAGGCCTTTCCTTGAAAAGTTACACACTTCCAAAAATGAGAAAAAAAATTGTTTTTTTATTGAAATTGCTGAAGACTTGAAGGAATGGTATTTTGTGGGCATATTATACCAATAAAAAAACCACTTATGAATATTTTTTTAATTTTGTTGTGATCTTTTAAAGGGCTGAAACATGCAACCCCTATTTCATTGTTTACCAGAACTTTTTAGCGAAACAAAATTTCTCCATTAAAAAATATGTGTTGGAAAGTACGATTCATTGCAAAACTCCTGTGTTGTGTCCGTAAAAGCAATAGTTTCCTAATAAAAAAATAAAATACAACACTGTGCATGAACGTATCTTCTGTAAATGGAATCGAAAAAATCTGGTAGGTGGCAGTCAAGTCGATTTGATTTCTATGTGGTAGTTGAAAGTTCAATTGTGTCTTTTGAATCTTCAATATGAATAATTACACTAACGCTGAAATGGCCGATATGTATGGTCGTGCCAATGGAAATTCTTTGGAGGCTAGACGGCTCTATGCAGAGATGTATCCTCAGCGCATGATACCTCATCATACAATTTTTGCACATCTTCACCAACGTCTCTGTAAAAGAGGGATTTTTCAAAAACGAATAACTGATTGTAGTCGTCCACGAGTAATAAGAAGAGGTCCACTGGAAGAAGAGGTTCTCAATATGATTGAAGATTGTCCGGAATTGAGTACAAGACAAATTGCTAACACATTTGAAGTTAGCAATGAACTAATCTGGAAAATTTTAAAGGATCACCAATTGTATCCTTACCACATTCAACGAGTCCAGGCACTTTTGCCGCGAGATTTTCCCCATCGTGTAGACTTTTGTCAATGGAGTCTTCAAATGATTACCCAAAATGCTCAATTTTTAGAAAACGTAATATTCACTGACGAATCCAACTTTTCAAGGCAAGGGATTACAAATTTCCATAACAATCATCTATGGGCTGAAGATAATCCACATGCAATTCAGGAAGGTCGTTATCAATATGAATTTTCACTTAACGTGTGGGTCGGCATTATTGGCTAAAATATTATTGGACCGTATTTTCTACCGTTAAGGCTAAATGGTGCAACCTATACAAATTCTCTCCAGGAGCAGCTTTCCATTTCACTTGGAAATGTTCCACTAGCTATTCGACCACGAATGTGGTTTATGCACGATGTGCGCCTGTCCATTTCAGCATAACTGCTCTTCAGTACTTGGACGACGTGTATCCAAATCGTTGGATAGGCAGAGCAGGACCTCAACCTTGGCCTCCCAGATCTCCAGACTCAAACCCCATGTACTTTTGCATCTGGAGTCTTTGGTTTATACGACCTCCATTCAATGTGTGAATGTTTCAAGGAATCGCATCATTGCAGCCTGCGGGACAATCCAAAACACACCAGGAATATTTCAACGTTTGCGCCAGTCTATGAGACGAAGACTTGATTTCGGTCTAATGGCTAGAGGTGGTCATTTCGACTTCAATAGTACCAGGATTTTCGTGCGCCCAATTGTTAGCATTATGCTGATTAAAGATAACAGCCCGGGTGAAAGTTCTTTCGTCATTCCAAATCACCCTCCGAGAGTAAGAAGCATCATTTGTTATTTGCCCCAGGAACCTTTCGGAACATTCTCTTGTTCGTGGCAAGTCATCAGGTAGCAGATTCTGAACTTTCCGCGGATGCGTGACGACCTTTTGCTATCAAAGTTCTGTTCTCAGTACTCCGCGTATATCCTAATTGTAAAGAACATCTCCGCGTGCTTCAGGAAGGCATTTTGTCGAAGTGCTCTGAGAAATTTTGTTTTCTTCTTTCATTCTACGTCTGCTCGAGATCGCAATACGGTTGATGCTTTTCCTCTTAGACGTTGGAAAGTAGTAGCAAACACTGATCTGTCAGGCAATCTCCTTCGAGGAAATCTACGGACGTACTCAACAACTGAAGCGCGCGCATTACCATCAGCTGTACTGTAAATACTTGGCATGACTCCTCATAAACTCACTTAAAATGCATTAAAACTCGAATTAATCAATGAACATGTCATAGGCTGTCAAACTTTGACACAAACAAACCCTCAATTGTTGTCGATATTGTACCCGGCTACCTTTGATCTGTTTTTTTTAAATGAGTTTTTTCCAGCTACATGCAGAAAAGCGGTTTTAATTTTTTTCAAAAATGAAGTGAGATACAAAATAATTGTATTTTTATTTGCTTAATCAAAAAAATAAAATAAATATCCAAAAAAAACAGTGGCGTACAATGATTTTTCCTAATAAAAATTAGATTACCCTCTGGGACGCCACTGGAATTATTAATTTTATTCTATTCACATCAAAGAAAATCTCATCACTGCAAATAATCATGCCAAATATTATTAAAATCAGCTAAAAGGTTTTTCAGAAATTAATAAAAACTTTGACCCCCTGAATCTTGGAAACACATGATTGTAGAAAAATACTCTTATTTCAACCTAAAAAAGCGATCCTAAACGTTTGGAGGTTTAACCCTGGGATACAGGTTGACTTGATTTTTTTAAATGCATAAAATGTACTGAAATCCATTCTTACGCTGATGACACTTAACTTTATATTTCGTTCAATTGTCTTATTCTCAACGCAGCTCGGGAGAATATAAACAAAGACTTGAATAATTTAAATAATCGTACTTCTTGATTACTTACAATTCGCGTTTGAACTCTAATAAGTCACAGGTTATGTTATTTGAATCGAAGAAAAAAAAACAAAAAAAAAAAAAAAAAAAAAAAAAAATAAACCTTCTTAGTCTAAATGATAATTGAGCTCCTAAGCTAATGTGAGTAACTGATTTTGAGTCGGCGCCAAACAAACAATAATCGAAGATCATTATCTATGAAAGAAGTCATCAAAACGCAGCCGTGCATCTCGCTGCCATCATTTTACGCTTCACCTAATTCAATTGCTAGTTTGTTTGGCGCCGACTCAAAATCAGTTACTTACATTAGTTTAGGAGCTCAATTATCATTTAGACTAAGAAGGTTTATTTTATTTTTGGCTTTTCAGTTGATTTTTCGTCGGTTTAATTTTTTGTTAAAGAGTTTTTATTTTTATAATTTTCAGTTCCGTATTTCGTCGGTTTAATTTTTTGTTAAAAAGTTTTTCTTTTTAAATTTTTTGTGGCTAAAATCTACCAATTACTACCTACTTGTTTTTTGATTACTTCCAAAATACTTACCCACCTTACTTCAACTATTATCAGTTAAATAATATGATTATCTACTTTTACTATTTGTTGTAATATAAATTATTTTCGTTGTTCTGGTTAGTTTATTTCATTACTTTGTATATCATTCCATTTTCTCATGAAATATACTGATTTTGACGGAACAAGAATAATGTCAGTAGCGATCTGTCATTGTCAACTACGTATGTGTGTGCTAATGTTCACTAGTGAAAAATCAATTATCCCCTATTTTTCTACCCGTAAGGATGGCTAATTCCTTTCGAAATCCAAATATAAGGTATACCCTATCTATTAAAAAAAGAATCATCCAAATCGAAGAACGCAGTACAAAGTTATGCCTGATAGAATCGGTTAACGGACCAGAATTCAGAGGGTGAGTGATCAATATCCTTCATTTCGCTACCCTTAGGGGTGGATTCCATCTTTTAAATTCAAATGGGACCAAAGTCGAAGTACACCCTATCCACTGAAAGAAGAATTCTCGGAATCGGACGCCTCAGTAAAAAGTTATGCGTGATCATACATAAAAAAATATGATGGAAAAACATAAAATATACGGGTCGAATGGAGAACCTCCTCCTTTTTGGTTTCGTCGGTTAAAAAAGGGGAGACTTTTTGCGATATACTATATATACCATCAGTTGATGGCACCCAAAATTCAGGATTGCGGATTGATTCTGGCCATTATTCCCAAAAAGACACATGCTCTCTGAGCATATGGAGCAATCTTCAGATGATATACCGACCTGTCCTCTTTAACTTACAAAAATACAAATCTCATACATTCGTTTCTCCCAAAGTTTTTGCAAATGTGACATCAGAAATGAATTGATATATTCTGGTTGGACGACCAGTATATCAAAAATTGAAGAAGTTTTCTACTCTAACTGGTCTCAGAACACGAACCTCTGCCATCTTCACAAAAATTGTTTTCATAAAATGCTGCCAAATTGGACAATCAACTGCCTTACTAATTGGGAGTCGACTTCCAGCCATCGTGGGAGACAGAGTCAAGTTAATGTAATAGAGTAAGATCCCAGAGCCCGCAAACCTACGTCATTTTAGCAAAGCTGAAATTTTGAGTGAGAATAGTGTGATATGTAGTTGAGAACGTATGCGCACTTGCTAGTTCGAAAGCGGGACCTTTTTACAGTTACAAAAGGTACATAAAAACTTTACTCACCTACGTTGAAGAATGAATATTTTGACACTTAATATAGCGAAATAGCCGAGCGGTCTGAGGTGCTAGATTCAACAGATTTAAGCTCTGGATTTTGAAACGGAGCGTAGGTTCGAACCCCACCACCTGACGTTTTTTTTTTTAATTCCCCTTGAAATTGAAAAATGATTTGTTTTGAAACGAACATTCAAATAAAAAAAAAAAATAAATAAACTTCAGGTGGTGGGGTTCGAACCCACGCTTCCTTTCGAGATCCAGAGCTTAAATCTCTTAAATCTGGCGCCTCAGACCGCTCGGCTGTCTCGGTATATTAAGTGTTAAAATATCACCATACTTTAACGTAGCTGAGTAAGTTTTATATGTACCTTTTGTACCTTCTACCTGTAAACGGGCCCCGCTTCCAGACTAGCAAGTACGCACACGTTCTTAACTACATATCACACTCTTCATACTGAAAATTTCAGTTTTGCTAAAATGACGTAGGTTTGCCGACTCTTGGATCCTGTGTGCAAGACTGGTAATGCCCTCTAGTGACTCGATAGCTGGAGTTTTCCTGTTCTATTTCCAATACTCACTATGTAACAATTTAAATTTTTTAACAATTTCCAAATAATCTACCACGATGTAACAATTTTGTGCTCACTACTAGTTCCAGATGAATCGAAGTTTTTTCTGTCGAAGAAAAAGTAAGTAAATGATAAAAAATATGTGTATTGATACGATAGTTCACCGCATTTGGAGGTTATCCATGTAAAATTATGATATTTTGAATATCATAAAGTAATGCTACTTCTGTGTACTTTTAGGTACGACAAGTAATGTGCTTGCTCGTTAGTTTATTGAGGTCGCAGGTTCATAAGGTCTTGAGAACATAAAAAAGTGAGGGAGCCAAGTATGTCTGTACATTCATCCTCAATTATTATTAAAGTCGTCAGGATCATTTTCTCTTAGCTCTTTTAATAGTGGAATATGACTAAATTGTTGTTTCTTAAGTAAATAACTTTGAACCCATTTGAAGCATCGCTTTCTCACACAAGTATTTGCCATCATCTGCATGTAAATCATTGCACATGCGAGATCCTCCTTTTTTCTATGGCTGAATATTTGTATGTCACTTTACTGCACAAAACTTTCGTCAAGTCAAAATTCCACAGATGCGGTCAGATCCCCGGGTCAATCTACAGTATTGCGGACATTAACACGCGGTATTGCTTGTGGCGGATCATTCTGTAAGATTTAACCGCGGATTATTTTTCAGCGTTGGTGGATGACAACGGTTTCAATTCGCTGAGAGCAAGACTGGTATTGCCCTCTAGTGACTCGATAGCTGAAGTTTTCCTGGTTTATTTCCAATAGTCACTGTGCAACAATTTAATTTTTTTAACAATTTCTAAATAATCTACCAAGATGTAGCAATTTTGTGCTCACTACTAGTCGGAAGTTTGTTTCATTAAAAAAAGGAAGTAAATGATAAAAAATATGTGTATTGATACGAAAGATCACCGCATTTGGAGGTTATGCTGCACTATGCATGTCAAGTTATATATTGAATATCATAAAGTAATGCTACTTCTGAGGGCACCAAGTAGTTTAACAAATTAAAAAAAGTACCCATATAACCCTGGCTAGCTTTAACCTGACGGGAAACCACTAAATAACATCAGATTCAACGCAAAACTATTTAATGAAATTCTCAAATAATATAATAATCAGAAAAGGAATGAGATTCACAATTGTACCTGAATATGGGATCCCACTTTTACCCTTTCAAGGATGTAAGAACATTGAACGGTCCCTAAATAATACAAACAGGTTCAACACTCTCCACGTATAATTGTCAACAAAATATTGGGTATTGCTTATACAGTACAAGTAACGATGTTTACTCTCAGTTGTTGAACTGCATTACATTTAACATTAGTTCACATGTAAGGCCAATTGCTTTTGTAACCGAAACCAGTTCGTGAAAATTGAAACACAAATTCTGCGAGGTAGGTACTTTGTCCTGATAGAATGCCGTGTATGATGGACAACTCACATCAAAAGTATCTCTGTCTTCTGTTCATAAGGCTGATTAATCAGCTTACAACCCTGTCCAGGCGTTCCCGAACTCGCAGTTTGAGTCGTTATTTGCTTTTCATCACCGACTAACACCGTCCCACGGAACTTGGTTAAATTATTTTACTATACACTTCTAGATGATCAAATAGAAAACGAAAAACATCCCAAATATTTATCGAATGAGAACCTCACGTCCCGGAATTAGAGATTGTAATATCGTGGAATAACAGAACACTTATCTCTTTGCTGCAGTTTTTGTAATGCAGTTGGAAATGTATGAAATTTACACGTACTATTTTTGCAATCGACCACACAGCAATAGCGAGGGCTCATTGTTATCATATGTATGTTGTTATACTACCTAACCGTGACCGTTGCCACTACGATAATAATAATGTGTATTCATCTGAAGTATGGTAAAATATTTTTAAGTGATTTGTGAATAAACCTCACCTCACTCAGAAACTGAAAGTTTTCATTTTGTGCTTGTCATTACCAGGATCATTACCTACTTCTGCTACCATGGGCGCTGACATAGTTTCATCTATCCCCACCAGCCTAATGCACACAGCGAATAAGTTATTGTACAACCGTTCAACGTGCATCGCAAAGTTATTTAATTGTGGAAGTTTCGGGCATTCATGTTATCACTTAGAGTGAGACAATCCAGTTTGCCCACATAAGTTATGGCTATAATCCCCGATACTGGCGAATTATCCGTAGGAGACAAGCCAAAAAAAACCGAGCAAGAAAGCCTTACGGATTCAGGTTATTCACATTGAATAGTTGCAAATAGACACTGAGACTTTTGCTGAGAAATACTCAGTTTCCTCTCAAACGTTGATAACCTGCTAGTTACTCCGGGCATAAGATTTCATCGATGCTATTTGTTCAAATGGAGTTATCGGCAACAATCACTATTCAGATCCAGATTTCTTTTCTTTTTGACAAAGTTGCAGGTTTAATATTATCAAAAGCTTCGGGAAATAAAATACATACATGATGTCCTCATATTGAAAAATTAATTACTATTGGGTGTAATTTTTTTGACGAATTATTAAGCCATTGTCTGACTAATAATATGTTATATTAGAAACAAACATTCTGGGCTATCATTCCATACAAGACATTGTTTTATGTTACCTGATTTTTTTCTAGTATTTATTACAAAGTCTTGAGGAGGAAAGGCAAATTTTAATGTTTTTGCGATGGCTTTAGCAATACATACAATACGTGCATGAGGTCCTGAATCACAGTTTCATTAGACGGCCCTGTCTCACAGCCAGCGTAGGTGAAATTTCCTGAGGTCAGGTAAACGATGATTTTTCCAAATATGGCATACATTTGACCATTTCATGACACAGTGTGATTTCTACCGCATTCGGTTTCTATTTTTTGTTCAATATGAATAATTTTAAAAACACTCTCACCTTCGAACGTTTATTCATTGCTCTTCCTATAACCATTTCGGAATCCTTAATCGAATTGATTTGAAAGGAAAGTATGCAATGGCTTCCTCATTCTCATTTATTGAACAAGGAATTATCGATGAGTGCTATTTTTCTCCATAATGAAGTCATTGTCTGACAAGAGCAGCAAGAAAGGACCTCGCACCGCATCAATGGGAAATTGACTTACGGAGAATTTGCTCGAATTTTTTAAATATTGCAGAACTCGTGTTGCTGATCAGATGTCTTCATTGCACCACCGCTCTAAATTCAACAGTTTAGATTATATAGGGTGCTAAAATAACTTTTCCAAAATTTCAAATGGCCATTGTGAAGAGACTTTTTCGAATACGGCCGATTTGAATACACTTTAAAGAACAATGATTCCTGCACGTACAGATGATATACAGGGTGAGTCCAAAGATATCAAGTCTTTCAGTGTTTTCCAAAAAAATGAGCGGTGGAATTTCATTCATTTTCAGATATTTTGTAGGATACCAATATCAATTGCTATTGATGACATTAACATCTCCTGAATTAAACTGACATCTATTATGTATTTCTCATGAAACTGCACCAGTCCTGCTTATTGGTATATCCAAATGCCTGAAATTCCTAAAAATTCGGTTACAAACTCGATTGTTCACGGTGAAAGTTCACTCTGCAGATACATAAAATATACAGGGTGGATCCAAAACTAGTGTCCTTTACTGATAATTTCCTAAGTAGTTATGATTGATATTGATGTCATTGAAGCATTTCCACAAACATGTGTTCGACACACATCTGTTGAAAGATTTTTAACAATTTTCTCTAGAATATTTTGAATGATATGTATAAACCTATATATACTACGAGTAGTATAATGACTCGAGTGAAGGTGAAAAAATCTCGAAAAATATCAAAAAATAAAACAAAATCATTGAATAACAATATTATAGTTAACTAAATATGCTGATATTTCATTACAAAAAATGTTTCGTACCTATACAGAGTGTATCACATTCGCGTAACAACAATCAATTTCAATATTCCTTATAGAATTTCTAGATTCTAGATATATGAATTTTAGAATAAACCACAATCGACTTCCCACCAATGCAATGTCGATTGATTGGTAATTGAAACTTCCTGTATATGGAAAGGAATACATGTTGAGTAGCCTGCTGTGAACCATTTATGGCCAAATATAAATATATATATATATATATATATATATATAATATATATATATATATATATATATATATATATATATATGTATATACCCCACTTTTTCCAGGGACTCTTAATAGGAATTCTCATCATGATTTGCTTGAAAATATTTTATCTATGAATATATTTTCTCCACATACAAGCAACATGTGATGCTTCTGTGGTTCCTACCATGTTTATTCAGCTTATGTATTACCTTCTTGTTACCTTTTGTGATCTGAACCTGAATAAACATTATTTATTATTATTATTAAAGAATATGGTTTATGCATGATCGTGTACGTGGGTTCATGATCCGACGAGCCGACGCATGCATAATGGTGCAAGGTGGATATTTTGAACAATTACTCTAATTATTACCCTCAACAAACTGTTTCAGTATTGAATTGTTCTTAATTACTGTTATTATTAAGAGTATCAAATTGTAATAACGCCCGATTCCTATTATAAAATAAAATTAAAGAAAAATAATTTCTTCAACTGAATTAATTTTGAATTTAAAAATCTTGTCACTTAAAATCACTTGCATCGATTATTCCAAATCCCACTAACTCGAAAATAGTTGCTCGCAGCGACCTCTACCGAGAATATATTTTGTACTAAAAAAACGTTAGAAAAATCTATTTTTCTACTAGAAAACGTGATACAGGTACGTACAAAAAAGATATGACATTTCAAATGACTGAAAAGACATGTAGGTGACGCCACCCCCACGAAAGAGACATACTAACATCAAATTTGATTTTGTCATTGAAAAATACTCCCAGATACCGAAGTTTATTCGAATATCTCAATTATTTTGAAATATATTCACAAAAAGTAAAAATAAGAATTCAACTTTGACACCCTGCATCCCAGAAACGAATCACTTGCGGACATATGTTTATAAAAACTTTTCTCCTTATTTTGACGTTAGCAAAATTTTCTACACGTACCAAATTCCGATAGTTGGAAGATTGAAGAAAAAACAATTTCCAATTTCATATCAATATTGACAAACTCTATATATATATATATATTGTTATGTTATGAAAAATCAGTTAGATATTTTAAAAAGAAAAAACCCACAAAAAAAAATAATTATTGATTAGCTATTAGTTTCAAGAGATTGTTTTTACATAATTTTAGAAGTTCTATTTCCTTTATAAGCCTATGTATGATATGAATAGATAAAAATGTCCAAATTATATAACACAATCAATTTCATACACTGTCAGAATGATTACAACCCATAATTCTTCAAAAGACAACAAAAAGTCAACATTTACAAAATTTTCCTGAATAAAACGTGATCTACAAATTTATAAATTTGAAACATACAGTATATGAAATTGTAGCTAACTAAAAGTAGCCAATGGTAGAACAGCAAACTTCTTGATGAGAGTAGCCAATCAGGGAATAGATGGTCATATGGAAAATTGAAAATTGTGAGAGAATAACAACGGGGTGATGTCATAAGCAATTATTATTGAAATATGTACATAGTAATAAGAATGGGAAAATAGTTGTATATATAAATTATATAGATGAACCCAAACAGTGAAATGTGACAATTTGGTGCGCGAATTCAAACATTCAAATGAAAAAGAAGAGGGAAAATTGGTATCCAAGGGAGCAACAAACAAAGCCACAAAAGGAGATCGAAAATAAATTTACAAGGGAATGCCACGCAACATTTTGGGAGAAAGAAAAATGAAATAATTCCAACATTAGAAGAAAAAACCAATATTACCTTAATTATACAACATATCCAAGTGTCCAAAGCTGATTTCTGCATATGTATGGTTCCTGATTTATGGTATTGGAGTTCCTGATAGCGCTTGTAGTGAGAAGGGATCCAATTTCAGGGCATATCGTGAACACCGACAGTTCCAGCCAGGTATAAAAACTTTAATAGTGCACATCCGGTCTTGAACAATTTCACAAATAACGTATCTCACATCTGAAGAAATTTATTTCACTTTATTTTGAACTATAACAGAAAACTTCACTCTCAAGGAAAAAGTGAGGTTGTGTCTATCTATCCATGATTTGATTTTTATGATTATCCGTGAATATTTGTAGATTCACATTAGAATAAGTTATTTCTCGTAGGCCAGGTAAAATTAAGTCTTCCTGAATAAAGGAAATAATTGCTTTTTTGATACTTTGTTGTTTGTTTTCTTACAATGATAAACAATCATACCGATGACCATTGAATAAATTGAAATTAGACAGCAGTGGTTAGTGGCTCTATTGCCTGAACCGGCTATCTGAGGTAAGAGGCGTACCAACTGTTGCTTAGCTGTGGTAAGGAAAATGATAACAATTGGCAGCAACGTGACGAGAGAACAGTGACGTAGCTAGCAATTATTATTACATTGCAAAATATATTATACAGGGCACAAATAATTATCTATATCATAACAATTTGGCTCACAAAGAATAGCCGAAAACTATTAGCAATCTTCATTATATAAAAACAATTAATATTTGCAAATTATCATTACATTACAATTGGCACCTCAAAAAGTGGGGCGAAATAATAACAAAATAATTTGCTATATCAACAATACATAGCAACAATATATATATATATATATATATATATCTATATATATTATATATATATATATATTATTATATATATGTATATATATATATTATATATACATATATATTATATATATATATATATATATACAGGGTGTAATCTAACCTCTTGCACACCCGTGAATGACGAGTGTACCATGCCATTTTATAACAAATTACAGTGGTTGAAAATCTGATATTTTTTGAAAACGTGTTTTGTTCTATGTAAAATTCGATAACATTTTGGGTAGCGCTGTCCGCCTAATTTCACCTCTTTCACTTTGACATTTTCCGAATGCAATAAACATTCGACTCGACATTTGAATAAGGTAGAATATTGAACTGATTGAGTGGTAAATGAACACATTGCAGGCTGCCTGAGGAAGATATTAAATTTCAAAGTGAAGAAAACAACTAACCTAGTTACCAAGAAAAAAAGACGACGTCGAACAAAATGAGTGAAAAAATGGGTTGAGGAGAGACATAAATATGGTCATATGACATTAATACAAAAACTGAGATAACATGAAACGGATTATTTTAAAAATTATTTGTGAAGGAGTACTGCAAATTTTGTCGAATTGTTGAGTAAGTTCACAGCGTACCATTACCCTAGCTCCTCACTAACTGCCAGATCGGATCTGCGGCAGAACAGCTCTTTTACTGACTCGATTATTCATGGACTTCGCCCGTCATCGGCTACTAATGGAGAGATCCAATAGAGAGGTTTCGTCAGACTAAATCTGTCAGAAAATCCTTTCGTGTGTGTCTAGCTAATGAAACAGAATTTGTGTCAGCATGTGATATATTGGAATGAAAACTTGTCATTTGATATCTGTTTTTGACTTAGTTATTCTTTAATAATATATACCATGTGCTATGCCATTATTTTTTCGGCCTGCTCACATTGTAAAAAAAAAATATGAATAATGCTTGGCAATAATGCTGGTAACTGAGTCGTGATTTTGTAGGCAACACGATTTGGGAAAATAATAATATTCACGGATAGGTAACTTCTCATAATTTAACGAAGGAGATCTAATAAATACAGCCAATACACACGATTCTCCCGGACACCAAGGTCATGATTTTATATTCAATATCTTTTACCATGAAGCACCGATTCAAATGGATGTGACCCAAGAACTGAGTGAAATCAAAGATATGAAGAAAATGATCGCAGATTTGATCAAAATGAACTTTTTCTACGATCGTGCAAAAAGTTACTACTTTCTGCACTGTCTACTGTGTCAAAAGTTTAATTTTTTTGCCCTAGTGAAAAAAATATTACGAGTTTAATCTAAAGAAAATATTTTTTTTTGTAATTTGAGTGTACGTATGAACATGGTAACTATAAGTACTCAGGTACCATTGAATATTACTCAAAACGTTACTGTTTTATATTAAAAAAAAAGACTCCAATTTTGATTAATCCGAATCTTGTTACTAATGAAAGCATATTCATAGTTACCTATGGATATCGTCTGACAGTGACAATTTCCGTAATTTATTGTTGTCCGATTAAAATTTTAATATTTTGTTGTTGAGGGCACATATTCAACGCCATGGGGGTTGGAAGTCTTCAACTGTAGCTAAGGGCTACATTGAGTAGTCAATTTCTGAAAAAATTGAAGGAGGAGCTCAATTTCTGGAAGGTGAATCAAGTACCAGTACCAGAAGCTTCATAACAATTCGATGAAGAGTTTCAAGTGAAGAACCTGAGACCTCCACATGCAAAAACAAAAACAAAATTCAAAAAATACCATTACAAATTGAGGAGCACATCACGAAAACATAAGTCGAGTTCGAAACAATCGAATGAATTAGACATCACCTAAAGAAGGCAAATGCGAATTTGCCGAAACATCGTGAAATAGGACTTTTTGAGGACCAAGAACACAGAACGCGGATGGAAACCCGAGAAACTATCTATATATATATATATATATATATATATATATATATATATATATATATAGAAAGAGGAGAGGTAGTCTTTTGCTGACTAGTTAGGAAAAAGTCTGAGAAATTCTTATATATATATATATATATATATATATATATATATATATATATATATATATATATATATAGCTTTATGAGACCCACAACTTTCATCTGAATACTTTTTACTTTTTCTCTTATATGTACTCAAAAATTAAGTATCTACAGTATTTCATATTGAGGTATTGAAATTAACTCATATTTCTTATTTTGCTTGTATGCTCCTTTTGTATGAGGTTTTTTGATTCGTGTTGATCAGAATCCTATTTGATAACAGTTAATCTTTTTTTGACGCACCTACAACTTAACAGTTTTTCTCTTTCCAGAACGAAATGTGTTGAAAGTAGCTTAATCTGTGACAAACGAATAAGCTATGTCAGGGCAGATGGTTTGTGAAATCTACCTTACCGATTAAACATGTCATCGTATGTATTTTGATATCCTGAAGCTCGTACGTAATTAGACACAGATTCTGCGAAGATAAGTGTAATGTCACAGTGCAGTCCATACTTGACATGCTAAACTGATTTGGATCACCCTATATTCACATGATAACAATTTTTAACATTTTCTCTCCAAAATGGTCTTGCAAAAGTGTTATATGCATTGTATGTAAATATTATCTGCGCAAAAAGGTTATGACCCAGCTGGGAGCTTTTATCGGAAAAGTAAAAATGAAACAATGCATCATGGAGAACCTCGAAGAAAGGCAATGCAATGCATGAGAACAACGGTTCGCTAATGGCTACAGGGGTCAATGTTCATAATAACAATTGCTTATGTTAGAGCATCGGATCAGTTTCAGATCTCTGATATTGACATACATGTTTAACGAGCTTCATGAATGGTTTCGAAATTATTTTTATTGAGGAATACATATAATGAGAGAACGCATGCTGTATAAAAGAATTCGGCTACTCAAAAAACTGATTGAGTACGTTACTCAAAAAAAATTGGTATATCTTCGCCGATCATGGTCCCCAGAACCCAAGAATACCATGAGTATGAAAGTGTGTATATATTTATATATATATATATATATAATATATATATATATATATATATATATATATATGTATATATATATATATATATATTTATATATATATGTATATATATATTTATATATATATATATATATATATATATATATATGCAGACGATACAACAATCGCAGCGAATGCTGATAATCCAGAGGAACTCGAAGAAAAACTGAATACCGTGAGTTACGAGTTCAAAAACTGGTGTTGTAGAAATTCTCTAGTAGTGAATGAAAAAAAAACTGTTCTGATGCAGTTTTATTCCCAGACAAATAAAAAAATTGCTAACTTTCAGGTTAGAGTGGGTGATGAAATAACTAAATCATCAGATAACACCAAATTCCTGGGTACTTACATCGATGGTAACATGACCTGGGAGTCAGGTATTAATCATGTAAGCAAGAAAGTTAACAGTGGGTACTATGCAATTAGACAATTGAAATCTAATTTCAATAAAGCCCAACTTTTAAATGTTTACTTTGCTATTGTATATTCCCATATTTCTTATAATATTGCTGTTTGGGGCTGCTCCACAAAAATTAACAAAATATTTGTCTCGCAGAAGAGGGTAATGAGTATAAGAAATAATATATAGGATAGAATACAGAGAATCTTGTAGGCTTCACTTTATTGGAAATAAAGTAATGTGCGTACCCTGCATTTATATTTACAAATGTATTCTACTTTTCAAAAAACAAATACATAGTTACGATCGAAATTGTGACTTTCATTGATATCCCACCAGGCACGGTGAATTGATAAGGCTTCAGAAACACTCAACTTGTCTGTATGAAAACTGTCCACCCTATAAGGGGGCAAAATTTTATAATCACTTACCTGAAGATATAAAAAACCTAAACAGGGAAAATAATTTCAAAATGAAACTCAAAGAATTCTTGATTAACGGTTGTTTCTATAGTACTGATGAGTATTTCAATCAATGATGTGTATTTGTATATTCATTTGGTGGTGCTGTTATATTCCTATGTATTTCTATGTATTATTTTAATCAATCACATGTGATTTGTATATTACTTCGTGGAACTTTATATTTTTATGTATCTGTATGCACAGAATATTTGTAAATTACTTTTCCTTTTTTTGTATTATCAAAAGGTTAATTTTTTTTTTTTTATATATATATATATATATGTGGAAGGGTAGTCTTGACTGACTAGTTTAAGAAAAATGGTAATTGATCTTGAGGATGCAGTCAATACTGGGCTGGTTTAAAGAAAACTCTTTGTTATTTGTCGAGCTTTCGGAAATGTTTATTCCCTTTATCAAGACATCTATAAAAAACAGTTTGATCTGGTTTAAAGAAAACTCTTTTTATTTCATGCAATTGTTTTGCTATGATCAAACTGTTTTTTATAGATGTCTTGATAAAGGAATACTTCAAGTCAACATATAAATTTTCTACACAGTATTATCATCCTCAAATAATATACATTATATATATATATATATATATATATATATATATATATATATATATATATATATATATATATATATATATATATATATATATATATATATATATATATATATATATAGTATATATATATATATATATATATAAAATATATATATGTCCCATATAAAACTCCGCGGTCAAATATCTGGGAAATAAAAGATGATATCCATATTTCGTGAAAGCAAATGATCTTGATGTCAAAGGGTCCTCTTATTTACGTAGAGATCCATCACTAGGCGTCATCCGTTAGGGCGTCGCGACAACGACGCCAATTTTTTTAAACGTCATCTCAGATTTTTGCGATTCTGCATCGAATTCTGAATTCAGCCACACAGCACACTCATAGTTTTCCTTGAATGAAAAACAGCAACTTTATTGCATATACAGAGGGCCATGAAAGCGTCAAAATAAATGCAATAATCAGAGTATTCATCGATCTGTCAGAAAATCGTCAGATTTTACGAAAGTGTATCCAGTTTTATGTTGGTTTTTCGTAAAATTGAAAAATGGTTCAATTTTTGAATGCAGAAAAGTTGGATATGCTAGGTATTTATGGCGAAGCAAGAAGGAATGCAAAAGAAGCAGTAAGAATATACGCTAATCGGTATCCCGACAGAAGATTACCGTCAGACAAAACATTCACTAGCTTAGCCTAATCTTTGGCATACAATGGATGTTTTAATGAAGAGAAGCGAAAAAGAAACAAAAAACGTCTACAGATGAGAATTACACTGTTGCAGTGCAAGGTCAAATGGTATTGGAACCACATAGTTCTACCAGACGAGTAGCAAGTGATTGTGATATTTCAAAATCGTCAATACAACGTATTTTAATGGAAGAAAAAGCCATATGAAGGGAGAGAAAATAAGAAATGAAATGCATAAAGCACACAAGCTTATCAGAAAGAAACATTTGCGAACAATATCCATTTATATGGAAGTTTGCATGGATTGTCAGGTGAATATCATTCAACGTTCTGCGTGGTGTTTACTAGGGAAGTAGTAGTTTTATATGGGACACCCTGTATATATATATACAGGGTGATAGGTTTTTGAGGTGAAAATAAATTTTTTTCCTAGAAGCATGTGTCCTTCTTTATTTTCGTGGTACAGGGTGTCAAATTTCTTAGAAAAAATCAGTTTTATATTAATTACTCAAAAACCTTTTTGGCTGATTTTGATAAAACTCGGTATGTTTATTTTCGGCGATGGAGAGCTTCTTTTAATGTAATTAGCATCGAATTATTGGTTCCATGGTGTCCCAGAAGGTAATCAAATTGATATTAGGACAAATCACTTTTCACCACTGTTTTTTTGTATGTTTATTTTTTTTAGATTGAACAATTGAAAATAATTTTTTTTGTCTATTTATTTTTTTGTATCCCACCTTGAGGCAAACATTTCAAATATTTTCCCTGCATGTAACAGAAAAAAAAATCTAATTGATATTAGGATAAATTTATTTATTATATTTTATTGAAAAATGGGTAACTTTCAAAAATTTACAAAAACTGCTCAAAATGACCACCATCTTTTTTAATGCAAAGTTCGCACCCGCGGACGACATATTCTGGAGCTGCACGGTGTGATCTTCCGTGCTGCGTGAACAATCATTTTCCGAAGAACTTTGTTTCCATTGAACCACATACAAAAAATCCATAGAGGTTGGGTCAGGAGAGCGCGCAGGCTAGGAAATGGGCTGTCTTGAGCGCGACCCACTCATCTTTCCGGAAAATAGTGGTGCATGCATCGTAGTGGAGTGTAATGACCGTACATCCATCTAACTGGAACAGTTTACTCTATTAATTATAGGCATGTTATCTAACACTGGTTCAAAATCCTTTTCTAATAAATGAAGGTAATCTGGACCATTTAGGAGGCAGAAAATATGGAACGATGAGTGAGTCTTCGCATGATGACATCCAAATTTGGATATACTCGATGAAAATGAAAGTATATCTGAGTAACTCGATTTAATGAGTGAAAACTATTTACGAAGAGCTCTGGCCGAAGCGAGACCCAACATAAACAAAATCATCATCAAGCTTACATCATCTTTAGGTACGCCGGAAAAAGTAACTTTTAACCGGCGGTACCTAGTGACAGAAAGACTACTCCATACATTTCCCCATTTCATCAGTACGGAGTAGTCACCAGTCAGAGATCCGGAGAGCTCCGGCTGAAGCGAATTAAACATAATCGAGCTAAAGAAACATTTGTAATCAATTTTCATTTCTATGGAAGTTTGCATAGATTTTCTGCGTGGTATTAGCCAGGAAAGTAGTTGTTTTTCGCTTGTGGTCTACGAATCGTGTATCAATTCAAATTGATTCCTTTGTGAAGATGACTTTGTGCCTTCATTTCTTATCTATTCCACTTCACTTGGCTTTTTTGTTTAACATACATGCCACTCAGGCATTCAGTCACTCCTACTGAGATGCAATCTTATTTTTAGAATCCTATCGAGGTAGGGGAAATGTATTGAATGTTTCTTTCTGTCCCTAGGTACCGCCGGATAAAAGTCACCTTTTCCGGCGTACCTAAAGATGATGTAAGCTTGATGTTGATTTTGTTTATGTTGGGTCTCGCTTCGGCCAGAGCTCTTCGGATCTCTGACTGGTGACTACTCCGTACTGATAAGGGCCAAAAGCCTGAAACCAGTATGCGGATTTTTAGGAGGACCCGACATGAATTAAACATAATCGAGCTTATCAGAAAGAAACATTTGCAATCAATTTCCCTTTCTATGGAAGTTTGCATAGATCTTCAGGTGAATATCATTCAACGTTCTGCGTGGTATTTGCCAGAAAAGTAGTTGTTTTTCGCTTGTGATCTACCAATCGTGTATCAATTTATATTGATTCCTTTGTGAAGATCACTTTGTGCCTTTAATTCTTATGTTAATAATATATTACCCTTTGGGACGCCAATGGAATCAGCTTAAAGTTTTTGAGTAATAGATCAAAAACTTTGACACCCTGTTTTTCGAAAATGAAGCAAGTTAGGACACATGAGTTCAAGACATTTGGCAGCAAATTATTCTAAAATTGAAGACTTTGAGTATATAATTGAGTATTTTGTAGATATGAATATTCTTTATAGAAAAGGAAATATGTCATTTTACTGTGGAATGAGTAATTCAACAACAAAAAGTCGAAACAAAATGAGAAATTATTTCGTATGTTGTAGGAATGAAACGCCACAAATGTGCTCCACTTTTTTTTCAAATGGAACACGAAATATTGCACGAAAACACGTTATTATGCGAATATAACCTATAATTTATCACATTCGGTTTCATTATACCATCATCAAGGACCGATCCAACATTTTTCGCAGAAACTTCAGGGGCTCTTTAACTTTCACTCACAAAAAAATAGTTATTTTCACTTGTTAAGCTGGAAGTGGAAAATTATAGGTTATGTTCCCTAAAAGAATGTACTTTTATGTAAATTTGCGTTAAGATTCAATTTCATATTTCATTTTCGAAAAACGCGGTGGATATCAGTGGCGTTCTATCCATCAAACTCTACCGGAGGGAGAATTTTTTTATTTTTGTTTATATCTCCGGATATACAAATTTTTTATGAAAATGACATGTTACCTTTTTTGTAGAAAAGAGCACTTTGGGGTAGGATATTTCACGATCGCCGCCTAATCAATAATGTCCCACGTCTTCAATTTTTATTAATTAGTGACTGCATCTTTTTTTCGAATCCCACAATAACATGGCATTCTTTATCAATGATATGAGAGTTTTTTCCAATTTCGTTGAAACTATCAGTCCTTGTTCTCTTCATATTTAGAAAAGACATTTTTAGGTTGAGTTTGATGCAACAGGCTGAAAAATGTGCTGCCAACATAAGAAAACAGCGAATAACGGAATCCATGAATGATTTTTCATTGAAAAATGCATGGTGATATGAAACATAGTATATTAACAAACTGGCTTTACAAAATCAACCGATTAAACTTTCATTGAACAACCGGCATTAGCTAATTTTCAATATAATATTGAATCGGAACCTTCGAAAAATATTGTATTTTCTGAGAAAAATGTTTTCCCAGAAGTGAGATTGATTTTCCGAAGCCCGTCCCTTATACTATTCGTGGCCTCATTTATAGTTTATTGTGAAATTATTAAGTACCAATCGTGTTTGAAGAATAATCGACAAGTTGACTCCTTTTCATAACTGAGTCGTGATTTTGTAGGCAACACGATTTGGGTAAGATAATAATATTCACCGATAAGTAACTTCACATAATTTAACGAAGGAGATCCAATAAATACGGCCAATACACACGATTCTCCCGGACACCAAGGTCATGATTTTATATTCAATATCTTTTAACATGAAGCACCGATTCAAATGGATGTGTCCCAAGAACTGACTGAAATCAAAGATATGAAGAAGAAAATCATTGCAGATTTGATTTAAATTAACTTTTTCTACGATCGTGCAAAAAGTTACTACATTTTGCACTGTCTACTATGCCAAAAGTTTAACTTTTTTTGCACTAGTGTAAAAAATACTTCAAAATATCCATTACGAGTTTAATCTCAAGATAACATTTTTTCTTGTAATTTGAGTGAACGTATGAACATGGTAACTATAGGTACTTAGGTACCATTAAGTATTCCTCAAAACGTTACTGTTTTATATTAAAAAGAAAAAAAATACTCTAATTTTGAATAATCCAAATCTTGTTACTAACGAAAGCATATTCATAGTTACCTAATGGATATCGTCTGACAGTGGCAATTTCCGTAATCAATTTCAAGTTGTCAGTTCAAAATGTTTATATTTCGTTGTTGGGAGCAGACATGTAAACATTAAAACGCCATGGAGAATGGAAATCTTCAACTGTACATTGAGTAGTCAATTTCTAAAAAGAAAAAGAGTTTTACATTCCTCAAGACCTTCAACTGCGTCCGTTATAACTTGTAAGAGCGCTTTCGTTGTTGACCTACCACCTCGGAAACCAAATTGTGCATTGTCAAATAATGCATTGTTCTCGAAGTATTTGTATAGCAGGTGTTTCAAGATTATTTCAATTACTTTAAAGGGCGTAGGAATAATGGAAATGGGTCGAAAATTTCCCAAACAATCAACATTTCTTTTTTTTAGTAAAGGTAAAACTTTGAAAGAATCAGGATAAACACCAGAACTGAAACAATAATTTGCGATGATTGTGAGAGGAGGGGTAATTAGGTCGGCGTTTTCTTTGAATAACATACTGCCGAGTTCAAATATATCTGTAGCTGATGAATTCTTAAGGGATGTGATTGCTTTCAATACTTCATTTTCAACAACTGGTTCAAGAAAAAAGGAACAGCTAGGTAATTTTTCATGAGAACTATGGCATTGTAAGTTGAATCCGGAAGAACGGATATTATGTCTTTAGCGATGTTGCAAAAATATTGATTGAAGGCAGTGGGTGTCAAACTCTGGTCAATTTTTGTATCACCAAGACACTTGCTTCTTCCAAAATTTATCAATTTCCAGGAATATTTTAAAAAATTGGTTAAATTTGATAAAAATAATTATTTAGGTTTTTTCTTGTCCGTGGTTATTGTTATTGTATTGTTTTTTAATAGTTTTGAAAACTGCCAGGTCTTCAGGAAAATTAGTTACTGCACATACAGTTTTTACTGCAGATAAGGTTTCCCTCAGAGATCTCAAATCCTCATTATATCATGTCACCGGTGGCTTAGACTTTGTTTAGAAGGATAGTAATTGTATCGATGAATGTGGCGGCCAAAATCAGCCATTTGCAGGCCATTGTGAAAGGACATTTTGTTCTTTTGCCCAAAAAATCTTCTGGGGGTAGCTTTAAGAATGGTCTTTTCCATTTTGTTCGAGATAAACACTTGTCCAAGATGGTCTGAGAGACAGGGTTCAGAAATCCCCACTATGAATTAATTAGTAGGAGGGTTTGTGAAAATGTTGTCTATGTAAGATGCTGAAGTTGCAGTGGTTCTGGTATTTTGTTTTATAGTTACCATGGTACCAAAGGATTCTAACACGTTCTTCAAGTCGTTCAAATGCTGTGATTTGAAATTGAATTTTATATACCCACTACAGAATACTTAGATCTTACCTAATAAATTATAATAACGAATGACTTCCTTTCCTCAATCTTTGCCAATAAAGTTCCCTTGAAAGTGGTTTAAAAACGTTGACACTGTCGAATTTCTAGGACGCTGTTCAATGACCCATTGCCGCTGATGATGAGCATGCGGATACAGTGTCAATTTTCCATAAAGTGAAACGTGAACAAACGAACTGCATTCCTTTACTACACCCATATCCACTACTTCTCGGATGTCATGTCACTCATGTCTTACATGCAATGAATGCAAGAACGTGTCCGATTCTTTGGTAATCATCTTCGACAACCAGTGGAGTACAGCATTTCTTTACTTGATATTTTTATTGATCTTTATTGGGCGTTTTATAACTGATTTTTTCATGAAAACAACATTTCTGTAGATGGCCCAACAATTTTATAAAAATAACAATAATAATGCAAATGTTCATTTCCATAAAAGAAGGATATTTAACATACATTAAAAAAAGCAATAAGCAGAAAAATACAGAAAGGAACCTTCTAGAGGTAAGCACTTGTACGAAGGCAAAAAAAGTGTAAAATTGAAAGTTCTAATGAAAATATATCGAAAATGAAAAAAAAAAACGAAAAATGCCCGAACCCGTTACGAGGTGAGCTCGGGAGAACCAAAATAGCATAGAGTGAACCTCGATACTCTCACTTCCTTGCCCCATCAACCCCCATTTTAAAAGTTTAAATGGCAACACCCATGTGTGAAACATCATTGGAAAGCTCTTTGAAAATGCTTTTCAGTGGTAACAAATTTGGGAGTATGAGGGTGTTCACATATGGGGGTTGTCATTTGATTATTGAAGAGGGGGTCAATGGTTTTTTTGAGAGGGGAAGAAAATCCATTACGGACAAAGTGTGGGACTCCATGACACAGGTTTACCCACTGAAACCTCCATCCTGTAGGCTCGTCAGGCTGTGGCCTCCGACGACACTTGAGACCTCTGGCCCATTGTATCTTACCTGGTTTCCGATTAGGAGCCGCTTCGAGTTTCTTCCTAGCGACTGCATGTACTACTCTGGCTACCTTGCTAAAATGGATGGGTTATTCAAGTTACTAGAATGATTAGAATTAATATAGAGCACAACTATTTTTTTATTTCACAATCACTCTTCTAGTTCTAGTGTATAGACTAGCAATGATAATGAAATTTTTTTGGCAATACGTAGTTTATCTAATTTGAACACGTTTGTCAGTTTGGACGTTAATTCTTTTACGTAAGGTAGTGTTTTATATGAAGAAGGTTCTGGCGGCTGAGGTTGAGAATTTGAATTTATGTTGGAGAATTGTGTGTAAAAGGTTTTCTCAACCTCAGCCGCCAGAACCTTTTTTATACAAAACACTACTTTATGTAGTAGAATTAACTTCCAAACTGGCAAACGTGTTTGAATTAGATAAACAACGTATTGCCAAAAAAATATCATAACCATTGCTAGTCTATACACTAGAACTGAAGCCCCTTTAACGATTCTTGAGAAATCAAATGTCATTTATAGTATTTCTTGCCTAAACTGTGATAGAGTTTATATTGGTCAGACGAGTAGGAATTTAACAGGCCGCTTAGCATCTCATAAGAGTGATTGTAAAATAAAAAAAACAGTTGTGCTCTAGCTGAACACAATATTAATTCTAATTATTCTAGTAACTTCAATAACCCTTCCATTTTAGTAGTAGAGAACAACTACCATAAAAGGAATTTGCTTGAAATGGTCTTCATAGAAAATGAACCCAATTGCATGAACAAACGTTCTGATATTTCTAACCTAATCGTCATTTACAATTATTTGTTAAAACTTGATTCCAACTGAATCAATCAAACGTAATAAAATTGTTTATTATTTTTTGCGTTCCTCTCTCATTTAGTACGTTTCATAGAGATTGGTATCATTCCTTTTTTTTCTCGTTGACAGAACACATGTTTCACCCATGACAGCTTGACATATGATAGGTGACATCTTCTGTCATGCACTTCATGTCATCCACCATTCCATTTTCAGTCATGCTTCAACCATGTGGTCTTGTCCTGTCAAATTTTTAAATTATTTAAAATTTTGTTCTCAAACAATTTGTAGATTTTACAATTGTTCAATTTTAAATTTCATCGTTATAACTAGTAGTGTTTTATAGTGTTTTCTTTTAAGTGATTTCAAAAAATGCTCACCATATAATGATGATTACTTCGCTGTTTCACTTAACCTCACCTTAGTAAGCTTCATTTAAAATGTGTTTAAAATTGTATTTCGCAATTGTGTTTTCCTTTTTTTACAGCTGTCTTGATAATGAAAATAAACATTTTCGAAAGCTTGACAAAATAAAAAAGAGTTTTTCTTTATTCACCGGCCATTAAATTTGACTGTACGCCCAAGAAATATCCTTTCTACCAAGTTTATTTCAAATTCATAGTTTTTTTATATATTTATGTACATATGGACAAAGAATTCATTTTTGAATATCAGTGCATTTGACAGTGAAATCCAATCAATGAGACTTGCTCGACAGCTTCCAATATCGATTAAACTGAGCCCATATACTATAATATATGCATCCGAAGAAGCATACAAGTTCGAATAACTTTCACTTGTGACATTAAAACTTTCGTCGGCTGTTTGTTCTTGTTGTTGTTCCTCGCTTTTTTTTCTGCAGGTATTTGTCACTGCCGACTGATCTTCCTTCCGAGTTTTTTGCTTTCTTTGTGAATATGCAGTGGCGGAACAAAATATTACCAGGAATGCTATGAAATTATGAAAATAATTTTTATATTATATTTGATAATGGTTACATACAGCCCAGATACAGATCTAGTAATGAAATGAAAAAGATTTATTTTTGGCTTCCGAGGCAAATAGCGTCGTAATGAGATCGAATGATAAAACGAAAATAAAATATTTCTCTATGAAACTGGGTATGAAATTTGTTCTTCATTTTTGAAAATTTCCACCGTCATTATCGTTATCCTCCAATGCATTTCCCACCATAGATTTTCATGAATTATTCCTCTAAACTATTTTCTTTTATTTTCAGATATATTTTGTATGTGTGGCTCTGGCTGTATGCAATGCCATATCGGAAGAAGATGAAACAAACGAGCTATCACCCCCTCCAAAATTCAATCTAGATGGCAACTTACGAAGAGCTCTCCTGAAAGCGTTAACTGAACTCGAAAACGAGGATCAAGAAATCTCCAATGATGATGGTAGAGAAAAAACTTTCGAAAGAGCATCTGCTTCTTCTGTATCAATTTACTCCAATAGCGAATCGCTGGACCAATCTTCTTCCCCATCAACGATCTCTTCTAGTACCTCCACAACGGAGAACTCCTTGGTTTTTCTCCAAAAAAGCGAAGGTATCCAGCAACCATCTATAACAACAATAGAAAGAGACAATGAAGATTCTGAACAAATCTCCACGAGTTCAAGCAACAGTTTCGTGGAAAAACAATCAGAAAAATTTATCCAAGATGATAAAGTAGATAGATCCAATCTGAATTCTATCCAAAGTACCTCTAAACCGAAGCGAGTAGATCCAACTACAATCGCACCAATTGCATCTACAGAGGAAAGCGAAGCAAAGGTTGAAGATGTTCAATTCTTCTCAGCCCCACTGGTCGCAGCTTTTACTGTACATCAAGATGAACTGGGTCAACCTAAGAAGGTTGAGTCTATATACAAACCCAACCTACCAAATAAGTCTGGAGAAGACAATAGAGCAGCTCGAGAAGAACAACCCAAACTGTCTAAACAAGAACAAATCAGACTACAACAAGAGCACGAAAAACTCAAGTTAGAAGAGTTAAAAAGGCAACACTTGAAGTTACAGCAATATCAACAGGAACAGAAGCAAAAAGCTCTAGAGCAGGAAATATATAGATTGAACCTCAGCTTGAGACAGCAAGAACAAATTTTCCTGAGACAGCAAGAAGAGCTCCGAAAAAGAGCCAACGCACAATCTTTCCAAAGCTTCAACAGCAATGGATTACTCCTAAATCAACCACAACTACCATTTGTACCGGCCCAACAGTTTAACCCCAACACAGTTGCAGTGCAGCCTAGCCTCACATTCGACCCCTTAGTCGAGGCTGGTAAATTACCTTTGAATGCCCAAATTCTGCCAGTACAAGGACCAATCAATTTTCAGACACCCTTCGTAACGTCATTCGGCAATTTCAACCAGCAACCCCAGAGCACCAGATTTTTCAGACAGAACACGGGAACTGGCAATTTTGGAGTCAACGACCTCAAGAACTCCAACTCTTTCTCCATTCAACAATCCTTCCAACCCAGTTTCGACAATTCAGATCAAAGTAACAGATTCTTCAGGTCTAATGGAGAGTCTACTTTAACATCATCCCAGTTTCTACAACCACCGCAACCTCAGAATAACAGATTCTTCAGATCGAACCAAGAATCCACTATCGGATCACCAAGTAACAACTTGTATAACTCCCAGAGTCAGAACAATAATCAATTGAACAGTTTGCTTTATAATTCCGGAGCTTTTCGGGGAAAATCTCCCGAAGACCTTAATTTGATAAGCAAAGTTTTATCTTTCAATCATGTGGGAAATAATTTCGAAAATGGAGTAAGGCAAAACCAAAGACCTTACGTTAGAGGATTTTGAAAAATGTCAGTAGTTGGGGAGGAATAATTTATTAAGTAGTGCATGATATAGTCAAAATGTACATCCATTGAATGCCATTCTACACAGTGTCCGAGGATCGAGTGCCAAAAGTGAGGCTTCGAAAATTATAGAGAACTCTGTATCAATAAAACCATAAAAATATATTGTAACTTAGGAGTGCAAGATTAATTAAGTTGTTGTTGTAAATATTGTTAAATGATATGACTGATTTGATCCCACAGAACTCGATATTATTGTATACAGTGTTTGACAAGAAGTAGTTATGTAAGAGAATAAATGTTTTTTTAGAATTAGTTTTATCACTTCTACTACTATTTGGCGAACACGGAGTTGTAATATATATATATATTATTATCTTTATTAACAAAAATATAAATAAAGGAGTGAGTTCTTTGTATTGTCATTTCAAATTAGACACCCTTATGTTTTCTGAAATTTCCAGTTTATTTTCTCTTGAGCACTCCTATTAGCCTCCCACTTACTGCCTGAAAGAATGAGTAGATGAATCAAATACGTATAGTATATCCATGCTTAGTTGGATGAGGTTGGGGTTTATTATCCACCCCTGATACAAAGTGAAGGCGACCTTCACCCCACTGGCGGATCTAAGGAGTTTTTCAGGGGGCCATGAGTTAATGGAAATTTGTAACCAAAGTTATAAAATCCATAGGAATGAAATTATATACATATATATATATATATATATATATATATATATATATATATATTAGTTGGTGTAACCGCAACACAAGCCTTTCAGGCTTAGGCGGATCCGCCTAACTGGCTCAGCCTAAATTGACTTTAGCTATTAACTGAAATATGTATCATTAAGATCTTCACTATGTAAATATTATGATGAATGAATGAATAAATTGAAATTGAAAAAAAAAATATATTTATAGAAGAATCCTTTTTAAATTCGGGTATGCAGTCAACAAGGGTATGGAAATTAAAGTGAACTCTTTGTTCTATTCAAGCTTTCGAGTCATTTATTGTCTCTTCATCACATGAATTAAAATTGAACATTATTAGATTTGAAAACCAAATACCAATTCATTAAACATAAGTTGGTCCCCTGAAATGGTTGGTATTGAATTTTTTCACTTTTTCTAAAAACTCATATTTTCTATGTCCTTCTATGAGACATCATAATCGTTTCAATTAACATTAAGTTGACCTTGATTTGTTGGTGGTATTATTTTCACTCATGTATGTGCAACAAGTCTAATATCTATTTGTCATACTTGTCAATTTTCAACTTCATTTATACTTCAATTGTCATTCATCTGTCACCATTTTCTTGAATCAACATGACCTCCATAGAGCCCATTTGGAATTTTAAAATGTTTTTATACTTATGTTTAAGTATTCATGATCAATTTTGATTAGAGTTTTAACTATATATGACTATACCAAGAGTGTTGTCTGTTGTGACATGTTATTTCATAAATTGCTGCAAGTGAAAGGGATTTTTAACCTTACTTTAGTACACACATGCCTATTTGGAACTCTACAATGAATTAAAATTGAACATTATTAGATTTGAAAACCAAATAGGGCATGTGTGTACGAAATAAAGGTTAAAAATCCCTTTCACTTGCAGCAATTTATAAAATAACATGTCACAACAGACAACACTCTTGGTATAGTCATATATAGTTAAAACTCTAATCAAAATTGATCATGAATACTTAAACATAAGTATAAAAACATTTTAAAATTCCAAATGGGCTCTTATGGAGGTCATGTTGGATTCAAGAAGAAGTGGTGACAGATGAATGACAATTGAAGTATAAATGAAGTTGAAAATGGACAAGTATGACAAATAGATATTAGACTTGTTGCCAACATACAATGAGGTGAAAAATAATACCACCAACAAATCAAGGGTACCAACATAATGTTAATTGAAACGATTATGGTATGTCTCATAAGGAGAGTGACATAGAAAATATGAGTTTTTAGAAAAAGTGAAAAAAAAATTCAATACCAACCATTTCAGGGGACCAACTTATGTTTAATGAATTGGTATTTGGTTTTCAAATCTAATAATGTTCAATTTTATTCATGTGATGAAGAGACAATAAATGACTCGAAACTTGAATAGAAAAAGAGTTCACTTAATTTCCATACCCTTGTTGAGTGCATACCCGAATTTGAAAAGGATTCTTCTTCAACTCAGACAGTCGTCTAACCTTCACACCTATATATATATATATATATATATATATATATATATATATATATATATATATATATATATATATATATATATATATATATATATTTGAAACAACTGAAACCAATGAACAATAATATAAATGAGATGGAAAAATATTACAAAACAAACAAAAGCACAATTCGACAATTATTTTAAATAATAAACTCTCAAAAATCAAACATGCGGAAAAAAAACTTTATAAAATTATTGTTCATAAAACAAAATATTCATGCCTTTGGCCACTGTTTGCGTATTGCAAATATACTGAAAACAACTGAAATCAGTTAACAATAACATAAATAAGACGGAAAAAATGTGACGAAACTTATCAATTTATTGTTCATGAAATAAAGTCCATATGCCTTTGGCCACTGTTGGCAAATCTATTAATAACTAATTGTTCATTGATCGCAATGTCCGGATGGGCGTTAATAATGGCTAAGCCAGATAGCTTCTCTTCTGAAATAGTAGATCGAAGCCAACTTTTTATTCGCCTCAACGAAGTAGAACTTCTTTCCGATGAGGCAACACTGATCGGAAGTGTAATAAGAATTTCTAAAAATGATGTTATCGAAGGAAACATTACTTTATCGCAGTGAGCAAGGGCTCCTAAAGCCTCATCAGGAATAGTAAGTTTTTCTTCGGAGGTTTTTACCCACTTCGCCTTTCAAAACCTCAGTTCGCTTTTGAATTCTGTGAACAAAACCTCCAGATTCTGATGAAGAAGTTTGTTAAATCTTACCACCAAGGCCCGTGCTATTGACTCCAATTTCCCTAATTACCGTGGGTATTAAAATGTTCAAATTGAACAAACTGGTTGTTTCAGCACTGAATCGACTCTGGTTGTTGAACCAATACAAAACTATTCAGAACTCTACGGGGCATGGCCTCCACCCTCCCCCCTCAGATCCGCCACTGCTTCATCCATATGCTTACCGGTTGAAAATATGTTAATAAATATATCACAAATGGGTTGCTTGAAGAAATTAGGTCATTTTTTACAAGCTTTTATATAGCTTCACCTGGTGTCTGTAATTAAATCTACAAGTTGAATTTGACTCATTTCTAGTCGTCCGATTACCTTGAGGTTTGACAGGTGTTCATGATTCCGGTGATAATGTATTATGGATTTTTTGTTGCGGAAAAAACAGAATGGCGGCTCCAAGATGCCGGACGAGTTTTGTAATTATCGTCCGATTTTCAAAAAAATTGCTATCTGGGGATTTTTGGGATTACATATTTTGAATTTTTTGTCAAAATTCATTAATTTCAGATGGCGGCTTCAGATAGCGGACGAGTTTTGTGATTTTGTTGCGATTCAATTCAAAACTAGTCTGTGGGGGTTTTCGGACTCGGAGATTATTATTTTTTTTGGAAAATTTTTGAATTTCAGATGGCGGTTTCAAGATAGCGTACGAATTTGGGATTATGGTCAGATTTAATTCAAAATTGGTATATGGGGCTTTTCGGGGTCCGATATTATGATTTTTTTGTTAAAATTAATGAATTCATGATGGCACATTCCAATTATGAATCGAATCGGACCATAATCACCAAACTCGTTCGCCATATTGAATTCATAAGCTCCGATCCCAAAAACCCCCAGATATCAATTTTTAATAGAATCTTACCATAATTACAAAGCTTGTCTGCCATATTGGAGCCGCCACCTTGTTTTTTTCTCTGACTGAAATTTCATAATGCATTGACACCGGAATTATCATTACCTGCCAAATTTCAAGCTAATCGGACCACTGAAAGTGGGTCAAATTCAACTTGTAAAATACCAGGATAGGTGAAAATAAATAATAGCTTGTAAAAAAAATAATCTTGGCCGAATTTTTTAGGCAAGCCATTTATGATATATTTTCAGATGTAACTTTGCTTATTTTTGTTTAAAAATAAATTTCAGTAAACTATCTGGAAAAGGAGATTATTAGAGGATTCATAAGGGATTTTCACTGATAACACTTTAGTTCTATTGGGTGATGATAAGAAACGGTACGAAAGTTAATATTAATAATATTTTTTGTATCTAAGCAAAAATATTGTAACAGTTTTTTTATATCACCCTGGGCTTGGAAGGTATATTCAGGATAGACGGATAATTTCTTGGTAATTGAGTCCAAGGTGGGCACTACTCTACTGGCCCCATCAAATTTTCGATCTTTTCGTTTTCTTTCCAGATAATGATCTACGACATACCCTTATTTTCTCAAGATTCCTTTTGTGTTGACAAATAATTTGATTTCGTCTGCCTAAATCTGTTCGAACAGTTGTTTTTTATGGAGACTGTGTTGGATTTGAGGGAAAATTTTGGATTTTTGCTTCTCCATTTTGTATGAAAAATAAAATTTGGAATTCGAGGAAACTCTTCCAGATGTGGAATTAATTTATTTTGTTTCTTATTGAAGGTTTCTACTGAAGCAAATATCATATATTGGGAATTTTCCACAATTTCAACGTAAATTCATTTCAAATCCAAAGCCATACCGCAGTTTCACATTCAAGAATGAATCATGAAAGAATTGCTGATTGCTACTGAAGTCCGCTGAAATGGTTTCTTAGCCGTGAAATCGAGGTATGGCTTCATATTTAGAAGATCTTTCCGTTGAGTGGAAACCCTTTTTCTATGAATTGTGTAAACTTCCCAAAGTAAGTGGAACATTTGGGTTGAAAAACAAAATGTGATCCTTTTGAAACCCAACGCATTTGTGATTTCCACAACTGAGAAACCTTTTTCTTAATTAAAATTTCATTTGTCACAGAAAATCGAATTATAGCAATAATTTTTCTTAAACCAGTGAAAATTGATTGGACTACTTTTTCTTTTTGCACTAATTGTAACCCATGTTCATTCAGGTGAATCACTGATTTGGAATAAGTTCGGTTTTATCAAAAAGTGGCTTCGATAAACACTCCGCAGTCACTTTGTCGCGTAAAGAAAACTGGGTCTTTCCACTTCGTCAATGTACCATTTTTTCTTCTTCGTCACAATTGCCATTTTTGAACATTAAAAAATAGTTTTCCGAACTTTTATTACATAAAATAGCAAGCAAAATACACTTCTACTATTTAGTCTTTGGTGAAACAAATTCAACAAATAATAATAATTTAAATTAATCTAAGCAGGTATTCTGACTTTTTGTTTAATATTGATCTCCAAGGTCGAGTTCACAAGCTTTTTTTTTTATATATAATATTTCAAACTATGTGGCCCATCAAAAAATGAATGATTAGTATTGAACACTTTCATTGGTTGTTGTACAAATTCAAAGCAGATTTGCTTGAGCCAGAAATTTGATGTGGATGGTACTTGCGACTACTACACATTTTTTTTTGCAGTTGTTCTCCATACATGGCTGTTTCTGCCCAGACACATACCACACCACTGTTCTACTAATAGATTCTATTATCGTTACCCCAAACCCGATGACGTATAATCTGTAGTGGTTTACGGTAATTTATGCTAAAAGCGGTCAGCGAAGCTATCGACTGGTTTTTACGCGGGAATAGTTTTTACTCAATTTGGTTTACTATATACTTTATACGTCATATTTATTTCTCTTTCCGAATTTCTTCATAATTCGACATTATAATCTGTCAAATATATAATGTGAAAGTGGGAAATTATTGTAGGAGAGAAATCATGAAAAAAGAATTTTTGTGGCATAATGGACAGATTATTGAATTAAAGAAAAACAGAATCCTCAAGTGAGACTCGAACCCACGACCTTATGTTGAGAGAAATTAGTAAAGAAATGCAGATAAGTCACGAATCAGCAAGAAACTTTATGAAAATGCACGGATAACGAGCATTTAAATATCAGTTACATCAACATTTGTATGCTGACGATGGCGATAGACGGGTAGTGTTTTGTGATTGGCTGCTTCAAAATCATAGAGTCAACCCAAATTTTATAAAATTTATTCTATTTTCCGACGAATCACCATTCACAAATAATGGTAGTTCAATAAGCAAAATACTCGGTACTGGACCCAACAAAATCAACATGCGATGAGAAAAGGCAATTTTCAAGGAAGGTTTGGCGTCAATCTCTAGGCTGGTATCGTTGGAAACAGAATAATTAGGCCAATATTGTTTCAAGGTCAGTTAACAGGAGTTAGGTACTTAGGTTTTCTTCAAAATGAAATCGAGGATCATCATAATAATCTACCTTTAGCAGTTTCACGGCGAATTTTCTTCCAACAAGATGAGCACCCCATCATAATACCAGAGAAGTTCTTAATTACTCAATAGAGCATTTTAATAATCAAGTTATTGCAACCAATGGTTCAGTACGGTGGCCTGCCCGCTCACCTGATCTCACTGTGCTCGATTTCTTTATTTGGAGATATGTTGAAGAAAAGGTTTACTATGCAACAGCTCCAGCCACTCTTGAAATCTTAGAAGAAATAATTCTACGGGAAATTAGAAGTATAATGCCTCAAATGTTACGAAACGTGTTGAGAGAAACAATTGAACGAGCTGAAATGTGTCTTGAACAAGGAGGAATGCACTTTGAAAATTTACTACAGTGAAAGTAAATAAATTATTATCCATGGCACACTTGACAAAAGTAAATGAATTATTATCCAGTATTTTCCATAGTAATATTTAATTTATAATTTTTGTGGCAAGAAACTAAAGAAAAAATATATTCGGCTGGGAACTAGATACTGCCAAAAAATGGATGGATACTTCACAACGATGGAAAATAGCATGGGAAGAAACAGCACAAAATTACTAAAAGATTACTCAAACATAAATAAGAAAATTCAGCAGGGAAAGTGAAGAAATATATAATTAACTGAATCACACCTTTATTCGAGAAATTGAAAAAAAATATATATATATATATATATATATATATATATATATATATACTGTTATGGTTTGATGAATTTGGAAATCTATATTTTTTTATTATTATTAATTGTTATTTTCCTTAATATATTTTTGCACCGCGTTGGGCGACAATTGATATGTTTTGATATATTTTGGAAAATCTATAAATTTTAAAATGAAGATAGCTAATTATTTTTGGTATTCTTTGAGAGCCAAATTTATATCATATAAATAGATATTTCTGACCCTGTAATAATAATTGTCAGCGAACGTCACTGTTCTCTCGTCACGCTACCAACAATTATTATTTTCTTCGCCACAGCTAACAACAGTCGGTACGCCCTTGTCTCATATAGTCGGTTCAAAAGGAATTTGGCCACTGGTGGCTAACTTCAGTTTACTGAATGATCTTAGTTATGTTAGTTGATCATTGTGAGAAAATAAACAAACCAAATATCAAAAACAATTATCTCCTTTATTCAGGAAGACTTAAAAGTACCTGGCCTACGAGAAATAACTTATGCTAGAGTGAATCAAACAATTATTCACGGATACTCATAAAATGCATATCATGGATAGATAAACAGAACCTCACTTTTTCTGTGAGAGTAATTTTCTGTTATTGTTCATAAGAAGGTGACATAGAGTTCATCGATTGTGAAAAATGTTATTTGTGAAATAGTTCAGGACCGGGAAAGCACTATTAAAGGTTTTATACCTGGTTGGAACTGTTGGTGTTCACAACTATACCATAAAAACAGGAAGTCTCCTCTCTCCAGCCTTCGTTGGGACTGCAAAAACCATGTGTCAGGAACGTATCGATGCGGGACTCAGCTTTTGGAATCGTGGATATATGATATCATTAAGGTAATCTTGTTTTGTTAAGCAAATGATGGAATTATTCCATTTTTCTTTTAGTGAAATTTTGTGCGTGCTTCCGCTTTGGAAAATATTTTCGATCTCCTCCAAGCTTTTTTTTCCCGTCGCTTCGCAACATCTTGCCCTTGTTGTTGTTCCATTTGAAATTTCGAATTCGCGCACCAAATTGTCACTTTGCACTGTTTATATTAATGTTGCACAATTTATACACACAATTATATTCCCATTCTTATCATTAATTACAAGTTTGAATAATAATTGCTTCTGATACCTTCTCTTTGCCATTCTCTCACAATTTCCAACTTTTTATTTGATCATCTCTTCTCTGATTGGCTATCTTTCATAAAGACGTTTGCTGTTCTCTCATTGGCTAACTTTTAGTTTGCTACAATTTCATGTACAGAGTGTTTCAAGTTTATGAATGTGTTGATTACTTTTTATTCATGATAATTTTGCAAATCTTGACTTTTAATTGTCTTTTGAGCAATTATGAGTTATGATAATTTTGATAGTGTATATAATTGACTGTTTTTTAGTACTTTGACATTTTTATCTATCCATATCATACCTAGGCTCATAAAATACATTGAATTTTAAAAGCTATTTACAACAAACTCTTGAAATTGATAATTATTTATTATTTATTTTTTTGTGGCTTTTTTGTCTTTTAAAATTTACAACTGGCATAACATAACATAACAATACATATATATATATATATATATATATATATATATATATATATATATATATATTGGGGTGCTTCATTTTTGGGCAACATTTTTTTTTCAAGTCTTGCCTGAAAATCTTGTAATTCATGGAAAAATAAAATTTTTGAGCATATTGCGAACCCTTAATTCGAATTTTAACCCACTGCTAGAGAATTTTGAATTTTATCCATTAAAATAACATTAAAAAATGATTTTTTATACGTTTTTCTTTCCGCTTACCCAGAAAAAATTTTTTTTAGGAATTTTGACTCATTGATTCTTGTAAAAAGTATAATTTCCTACAAAAAAGCTGATTGCGTCGAGTTTGTAACTCCAACGGGTTCGGCGAAAAATGTCATTTAAGCTGAATTTTCATAAAAATAGCAGTAAATCGCCTTTATTTGCTAAACTATTGGAGATAGAAAGAAAATTTGTAGGGGGGTTTATGCCCTACAATTTTGCTGTGAGATATTTTTTTGTAGCTCTCATAGTTCAGCTGTTAAAGCCACTCAAAACTTAAAATTAACGAAAAAATAATTTTTTTTCAATAAAAACCAATTTATGAAATCCAAGTTAAAAAATTGAATAAATTTTTTTTTTGTCATTGAATTTTTTGAAATTTTAGGACAGCAAAAATGTTTTGAATCAGTAATTTTACAACGATTACTACTTTTTGGAGTTTAAAACATACGATTTTCACAGATAGATTATTCATGTTAGACTTTATATTTATGTACAACTCACTCATTATCATTTTTCAGTAATACGTATTGTTTATGCTTGTGATCTATACTATAATTATGTTTAGAAAAAAGCCTCTTCAGATTAGATAACGATATGTAATTTATTGAAATATTTTTTCAAACAATTTTTTAGAAGACTTAATTAATTATCAAAGAAAAGTTAAAAGCTTAAATGACATTTTTCGTCGAACCCGTTGGAGTTACAAACTCGACGCAATGGACTTTTTTGTAGGAAATTATACCTATAACATGAATCCTTGAGTCAAAATTCCCAAAAAAAAATTTTTTTGGGTGAGCGGAAGGAAAAACGTATAAAAAATCATTTTTTAATGTTATTTTAATGGATAAAATTCAAAATTCTCTAGCAGTGGGTTAAAATTCGAATTGAGGGTTCGCAATATGCTCAAAAATTTTGTTTTTCTATGAATTACAAGATTTCTAGGCGGGACTTGAAGAAAAAAAATGTTGCCCAAAAATGAAACATTCTAATATATACTGCTAGAGAATTTTGAATTTTATCCATTAAAATAACATTAAAAAATTATTTTTTATACGTTTTTCCTTCCTTTTTTTTGGGAATTTTGACTCATGGATTCTTGTTATAGGTATAATTTCCTACAAAAAAGCCCATTTCGTCGAGTTTGTAACTCCAACGGGTTCGACGAAAAATGTCATTTAAGCTTTTAACTTTTCTTTGATAATTAATTAAGTCTTCTGAAAAATTGTTTGAAAAAATATTTCAATAAATTACATATCGTTATCTAATCTAAAGAGGCTTTTTTCTAGACATAATTATAGTATAGATCACAAGCATAAACAATACGTATTACTGAAAAATGATAATGAGTGAGTTGTACATAAATATAAAGTCTAACATGAATAATCTCTCTGTGAAAATCGTATAATTTTTTTTTAATGTTTTAAACTCCAAAAAGTAGTAATCGTTGTGAAATTACTGATTCAAAATATTTTTGCTGTCCTAAAATTTCAAAAAATACAATGACAAAAAAAATTTTCATTCAATTTTTCAACTTGGATTTCATAAATTAGTTTTTATTGAAAAACATTGATTTTTTCGTTAATTTTAAGTTTTGAGTGGCTTTAACAGCTGAACTATGAGAGCTACAAAAAAATATCTCACAGCAAAATTGTAGGGCATAAGCCCCCCTACAAATTTTCTTTCTATCTCCAATAGTTTAGCAAATAAAGGCGATTTACTGCTATTTTTATGAAAATTCAGCTTAAATGACATTTTTCGCCGAACCCGTTGGAGTTACAAACTCGACGCAATCAGCTTTTTTGTAGGAAATTATACCTTTAACAAGAATCCATGAGTCAAAATTCCCAAAACAAAATTTTTCTGGGTGAGCGGAAGGAAAAACGTATAAAAAATCATTTTTCAATGTTATTTTGATGGATAAAATTCAAAATTCTCTAGCAATGGGTTAAAATTCGAATTAAGGGTTCGCAATATGCTCAAAAATTTTGTTTTTCTATAAATTACAAGATTTTCAGGCAAGATTCGAAGAAAAAAAATGTTTTCCAAAAATGAAGCATATATATATATATATATACAGTGTGTTTCACTTCTCATGGAAACACCCCCGTATCTTCCGTAATTTGCGACGTAGAATCATAAAATTCTCAGGATCGATAGATACACTAGAGCTTAACTCAATGCACAAAAGGAGTCATCCTACGTGATATACACTGCACGCCAGTAGCGATGGAACCACCCATTTTTCCGGAAAATTATATTAGGGGGCAAAATTGGCCTGGAATTCCTTCGTGTTCAGGATCCCCGAATTACTACTAATACACCAGTCTCCTGAAAAATTTTCAGTCCTGAAAAATTCTAATTTGTTTCACTTCTCATGGAAACACCCCCGTATCTTCCGTAATTTTCGACGTAGAACCATGAAATTTCCAGGATCAATAGAAACACTAGAAATGAACTCACTGCTCAAAGAGGGTCATCCTATGATATACACTGCACACCAGCAGCGATGGAACCACCCATTTTTCCGGAAAGTTATATTAGGGGGCAAAAATGGCCCGAAATTCCTTCGGATTCGTGTTCAGGATCCCCAAATTACTACTAATACACCAGTCTCCTGAAAAATTTTCATTCCTGAAAAATTCTAATTTGTTTCACTTTTCATAGAAACGCCCCCGTATCTGTCTCCACACCCTAAATCCAGGAGACGAAAACAGACAGATGGAGTTTTGTTTATAGGCACAAGGAAACTACCTAAATAACGGTAATTTCCCAAAGAACATTTTATATACGATGAAGCGACTTTTACCACCAATGGAGTGGTATCTTCCCAGAATATGAGATTCTGGGCTGAAGAAAATGTCAATGTATGGTGTGTGATATTGAATGATAGAATCTTAGGACCCTATTTTTCCGATAGAAATCCGAATGGAGAACTATTTGTCAATTTCCTGGAGAATGAATTTTCAGAGGCATTGCGGGAACTTCCTGTGGTTATAAGAATTAACGTGATTTTTCAATTGGATGGTTCACCGGTGCACAATCAAAGGATAACGAGGGAGTGGTTAATAGAAATTTACCATGAGATGGATCGGACCCAATAGCCCCTTGTAGAATGGCCTCCGCGGTCGCCTGATTTAACCTCGATGGATTTTTATTTATGGGGAACATAAAAAAACAAGGTTTATAAGAATAGGCCGCTCACTCGTGATGATCTCCGTGCGAGGATTACTGAAGCATGCCAAGAGGTAACACGAGAGGAACTGAGGAAAGTTGGGAGAAATATCAGAAAGAGACTGGAAAAATGTATCTTATCAGAGGGGGGATTGATAGAAGGAACTATAATTTGAGAATGTGTGAATATTGTATGATTTGAAATTCAATTATTCTTCTGGTAAAGTAAAAATTATATTATTCACGAACCATTCGTATTTAATTTGAAATGCAATTTTTCCACAGTGAAAGTCCAAAATTTCAAAAAAATATAATTCCAATTCGCGGTGAAACATTCAATGATTCAATGAAACTGTTATTCTTGTTGATCACGGAAAACACGAGAAAAATAACTGAGTTATACTTATGCATTCAATATTGCCACTAATTCATAACTCATTATTAGCTGCACCAAAGAGTCATCGAGTAATTTTCTTGTATGGGTATCCTCATGAGACTAATTGGGAGCTGCTTTCGTTCCTCAGTTTGACAAAATCTATAGATATATTTTGAAAATTTCCATCGATCCTGAAAATTTCAACAATATATTTTTTTTTCGAAAAAATTGATTGTTCACGACTGGCGTGCAGTGTATATCACTACTTAAAATCCATTGAGTCAATAGTTGCATTTCTGGGATATTCATCAATTCAAAGAATCTCGTCATTATAATTCGGTAATAACGGAAGATACGGGGGCGTTTCTATGAGAAGTGAAACAAATTACAATTTTTCAGGACTGAAAATTTTCCAGGAAACTGGTGTATTAGTAGTTATTCGGGGATCCTGAACACGAATCCGAAGGAATTTCGGGCCATTTTTGCCCCCTAATATAACTTTCCGGAAAAATGGGTGGTTCCATCGCTGCTAGCGTGCAGTGTATATCACATAGGATGACCCCTTTTGTGCAGTGAGTTCATTTCTAGTGTATCTATCGATCCTGAAAATTTCATGGTTCTACGTCGAAAATTACGGAAGATACGGGGGTGTTTCCATGAGAAGTGAAACAAATTAGAATTTTTCAGGAGTGAAATTTTTTTAGGTGTATTAGTAGTGATTCGGGGATCCTGAACACGAATCCGAAGGAATTTCGGGCTATTTTTGCCCCATAATATAACTTTCCAGAAAAATGGGTGGTTCCATCGCTGCTGGCGTGCAGTGTATATCACATAGGATGACCCCTTTTGTGCAGTGAGTTCATTTCTAGTGTATCTATCGATCCTGAAAATTTCATGGTTCTACGTCGAAAATTACGTAAGATACGGGGGTGTTTCCATGAGAAGTGAAACAAATTAGAATTTTTGAGGACTGAAAATTTTCCAGGAGACTGGTGTATTAGTAGTAATTCAGGGATCATGAACACAAATCCGAAGGAATTTCGGGCTATTTTTGCCCCATAATATAACTTTCCAGAAAAATGGGTGGTTCCATCGCTGCTGGCGTGCAGTGTATATCACATAGGATGACCCCTTTTGTGCAGTGAGTTCATTTCTAGTGTATCTATCGATCCTGGATATTTCATGGTTCTACGTCGAAAATTACGTAAGATACGGGGGTGTTTCCATGAGAAGTGAAACAAATAAGAATTTTTGAGGACTGAAAATTTTCCAGGAGACTGGTGTATTAGTAGTAATTCAGGGATCATGAACACAAATCCGAAGGAATTTCGGGCCAATTTTGCCCCTAATAAAATTTTCCGGAAAAATGGGTGGTTCCATCGCTGCTGGCGTGCAGTGTATATCACATAGGATGACCCCTTTTGTGCAGTGAGTTCATTTCTAGTGTATCTATCGATCCTGGAAATTTCATGGTTCTACGTCGAAAATTACGTAAGATACGGGGGTGTTTCCATGAGAAGTGAAACAAATTAGAATTTTTCAGGACTGAAAATTTTTCAGGAGACTGGTGTATTAGTAGTAATTCGGGGATCCTGAACACGAATCCGAAGGAGTTTCGGGCCAATTTTGCCCCCTTATATAATTTTCCGGAAAAATGGGTGGTTCCATCGCTACTGGCGTGCAGTGTATATCACGTAGGATGACTCCTTTTGTGCAGTGAGTTCAGCTCCAATGTATCTATCGATCCTGAGAATTTTATGGTTCTACGTCGAAAATTACGGAAGATACGGGGGTGTTTCCATGAGAAGTGAAACACACTGTATATATATATATATATATATATATATATATATATATATATATATATATATATATATATTATATATATATATATACATATATATATATATATATAGATTATTTGCTGAATAGTTAGGCACAAAACTAGGGATATTGGGGTAAGCAGCAATGAAAAAGTAAACTCTTCAAGGTTTATCCAAGCTTTCGGAAATGTTTATTTCCATCATCAGGGAGATTACAATAGATGAAAAAACCAATAGTAATACATATTCAAGTGCGAAACAATATGCTTCTCACATTGAAACCAACCTCACTGAAGTTGTAAGTAGCATATTGTTTCGATGCGAACTCAGCAACTCCGGTGAGTGGAAGGTATTTTTTGTGATTCTCTAGGAAAATCCATCTGCATTTTCGAGCCCACGTAAGTTATGAATTGTTAGAGTTGAATTAATGGCATCCACTTGTCTAAAATTAGCTACACGTTGAAAATAATAAAACCTGGTGGTCAAAGTAAACTCATTCCAATTAATTTTTTTTTTCAATTGAAAAGCCCTTTGGGATAGTATCGGATGGAATTGTATGTTGTAATATAGAACTTATTCATGTTAGAGAAAATAAATGACATCTTAGCAATATCCGTTCAACAAAGGATTCAAAAATTGCAAAAATCGGAACAACCCCTCATCTTCGAAAATCTCTCCAGGTATTTTTCCATAAATATGCCAGTTGAAGAGACCTTCCAAGCTCAAAGAATAATGTGAAATAGCTTTAGACTGAATTGGCATCGAAATATTTATACACTTTGCACTAATATGGAACACTCTTTATGAGAGGTTTGCACTTGCATGCTTCTTAACGTAACGTTTTCCATATTTAGGCAAATATATGTTCTTCACACTACTTCTGTGTCCATCATGTATTCGATCATTTTGTTGTGGAAGTTATTTGTTGTCATGACGACCGGAAAATCAATACGTTCCATCAACGACATCAATGTCTCCGAATGTTTTTCTATACAGTGGGTGTTCAGTTCAACCTTCCCACAACATTGCCAAGCATGGCTCTCCAATGGGAAGATAAGGAGGTAAAATTCGATATACCATATTCGTGAGTATGCCACTTCAATAATGTGAACTGATTAGTTTTGTTACTCATATATCCCAGAACATTTGTTGTCTCTACATTATATACTTATATATAGCCTGCTGTTTTAGAGATCTACGTTATTTAATTTTCTTTTTTGTCATATATCGAATTGAAATATTATATTATATTTTGGATTTTATTGAGTGGGTTTGCTTCACATCTCTACATATTTTTATCCATCAAACTCATGAAATAAATAATTGAAAGCATCCCCTCATTTTGTCCTGTGAAAAGTCAGAATCATCGATTTTATATCAAACACTATCAGATATACCATGAATAACTATTATTTTTTTTCAATTAAAGGAAAATGCGACTCCTTTTGGGGGAGAAAGTTCTAGAGAAATTGGATAACATTGAAGACACAAAAGGAAATGGCGGAGATAGGGGAAGAATGATAATAACGAATATTAGGATCCTTTGGCATTCATCACGTACTCCTAGAGTGAATTTGTGTAAGTTTTCACTTCAAAACTTATACATATTGAAGATCAAATGGTTCGATAGAATTTCTCCATTCTGTGTCTAGTATTCCACTTCTCACATTTCTACTGAATTTCCAAGTTGTAGTCCGATTTCCCGAATACCTTTATGCATATTTATTTATTCATTCATATCTACCGGTAAACCCTAAACATACCATTACTAACAAACCTAATTATATCGAGAATAGATGAAAAAATTTATGGTTAGGCTAAAGATAAAGGAAGTAAAAAAAATCATAGAAGATTTTAGCCGACATACATGTTTGAATTCATTGAAAGTGAATGAAGAATAAATATCAAATTGAAAATGGAAGAAAGGAAAGTAACACGTTACTAGACATGAATTTTCTGTGCATGATTAGTTTGACATCATGTTTAAAAAAAAGCTAGTTTGCCTTACATTTAGCTGACATTCAGAAAGTAAACAGGGACTGCTGATAATCCCTGAGATGATTATATGAAGGAAACGAATATCGGTCTTCTTCGTTCAGAAGTTTAATATTTCTAAAAACGAAATAAATCTTTGAATATTGTGATGTTTCCGCAGTGTGTGACTTTGAAGGAAAGTTCTGAGGGCATAAATAACATTTTGACCCTGAGGTGGTTTGACTGACAACAATATTCATTTAGCCTGAGGATTCAAGAGTTGGGTAATGTTCATGAATCTATTGAATCGAAGAAATTTCAAAGGAAGTAATGCTACTTACAATATTGTTAATGTGGGGAGTGTCACAACATTCATCACTTATTTTAGATATATCAGCCCAAACAGCTTCCACTAAAGAGGTGGTGATCTTTCATTCAGCAGTTTCATATTTTTGCCACATCGAATCACCAAAGTTCAATATGAGCGATTTTGCTAAATCAGCCATCTCAGTAGTTCTTTATTGTAATTGGCAACAAAATATGCTTTCACTACTTCTAGAGTTGTTTTTCATTGAGCATTGCGTAAAAAATGGATTTGGAAAATGTGACTGTAATAATAAAAATAAAATTTAAAAATAAATTATTTTTCCCAATAAAGTGAATAAATTAAAAATGATTATTAAATCATCCTGTTTGTAACACGTTTAACAGGTTATTTATTTCTAGCTGAATAATTGGGCTATTCCAAAGAATAGCACAAGGAGCACAATTTGGCATGAGAAAATCGAATATCAGATTAGTTTTTCGGATCCCACTAAAATTGTTGAGGCTCCGTGATCTCAATTCGTACAAGTTCTCATGACAAACTTCTGTCAGTTGTTAAGATAACAAAGAAAGCAGTTGAAACACTTATCAGTTGAATGAGAGAGCGTTATTCTGGACACAAAAAACATTTTTTCCACAAAAACTATTTCCGAACGTAATTTGAATGGCATTGTTTCATATGATTTTTTAATAATAATTACAATAATCTAGTTGTTTGAGGCTACACTTTTCATTATCTTTTTATCGGGTATTGCAATCGTAGGTATAAGGGATGTTGTAACGAACCAATACAGGGTGTTGTTTAAATAGAAACCTCACACATCAGTTCACTTGGTTTAGATGTTGTTATCAAGTTTATGAAGGGCTAAACTGGGTCTGAATAAGTTATGAAAACTCACTGGCGATTTTTATCGAGTGGCAGATAAGAATCGCCCTCCCAGTATATATATATATACTGGAACCGTTTAAATTGTGTACCTCGCCAATCTAGTTGAGGATACTATGCAAATAATTAAAGCACTTATGAAAACAGACACACTATATTAATTACTTCGTAACAACAAATAAACACACTCTATGGTATGACCTTCCAATCTATACAGTTTCAATACTTCCATAGTACTAAATAACTGATACCAATAATTTAATACAACTGACAGTAAGTTGTACCAATTTTCTAAAGTCCCTGTATAGAAGAACTAAGATTTCAAAATCTATCAATTACAAAAATGAATTTATAATGATCAACAATTTTCATATAAAATAATCTATAAAAAAAATTAATCGATTTTTTTTCAAACACACTGCATATAATGTTTTATTAATTTAACAATCTAAAAAAATAGGGAAATTATAATGGATGAACAAGTATCATTCCATATCAACTGTATACATTTTTTATAATTTATAAGTCAAATGCTTATACATACTCTTGTACAAAATATCTTAACCTCTACTGAATGAGTAAATAAAACTATAATGAAAACATATTTTTGAATGAGCGCGTATCATTCAACGAAAGTGGATGACTGATTCATGTATATTTGTAAATCTTCACACACACTGAATATACAATTACTTCGATTCAATAATAAAACTGTGAAATAATTCAAGGTATAGATTCACATTAACAAAAATAAGTCAACGTAAAATGTTGACTTATTTTTGAATTTTGGACGGATTCCAAAGAGAGGGAAGACTTGTTTTTATTCATGATACTACAAATAACTGGAGATTGTATAGAGTAGTTCAAAGTTCAAAGCTAATTCAATTTATGATTTGACAAAACAACAAATGACCATACTCGAATATGTGGTTAAAATTGCAGATTTTTTTTTTGTCACTTTGGGTAGAGATTTCGTAAAAAATCGAATATGCTATTCAATTGAATAATAGTTGGAAGAGATATGATATTCCAAATTAATACAAAACATAAAACCAAAGCTCACCCTATGGCCACTGTTACAGATTCTGGAGTATATACACTGTATATTTATCGAACGATTTCTAAATTCTGATTATTTATTATTAATTTCTTTATTATTTTTAGTAATTGAGTACCGAATTTTCTCTGACGCGCACTGATTCTAGGTAAAACATTTTCTCGTTGGTACTTCGTGAAACTGTATGAGCTGTGACTGAGCTGGGAATATATTGAGACTTTAGTGCCTTGAATCAATATTTCTATTCCTTTTGTATCCTACTAGTTGATGACACTCACCCCACGCGAGTGCTACGAGTCTACCCACATAACAGGTAGTGATGACAGGTTTCATTAATATTTATGATTTTAATTTATAGTACTCGCGTTTCTTGGTTCCCTAGGTTATGAGCTTTTTTTATCAGCAAACCAGATAGGACCCACATATGTTAAGGATTATTCTTGGTGGGATATTTAGTTTTAGAGTAATTTTTTTCGCGCGGTGATTATTTATGGTTGTTTTTATGAATAAAAATTTGTTATCTCTCAGCAGGAGACATTCCTAATCATGTTAACACTCCAAAATGTTGTGGTTTTCATTAGCTGTGTCAATTATATATAATGGAATCCCTGATAATTTCCTTGCTTACGGACTGGCATCACACGTGTTGGAGTTTTAGTTCATGAAGTTAATTTTTTTATTAGATCATATGTTTTCTTATATTATATTATTATGTTTATTACTTGATGGCTTTTTCCAATAAAATTTGGGTTGCAATCCCAACAAGGGGATAGGTAGGTTATTGCTATCCTTTATAGGGATAGAAACACAACATGAAAATTATATTCGTTGGAATGGTAATATCAAACTTCATCTTGGGATGCTCACATCCAGAAATATTTGAGGAATGACAGCTAACAATGGCTAGGTAGATGGATTGACATTCTTGAAGGTGAACATATCTATAACGACCTATAGTGGTATGAAAAACAAACAAGATAGACTGTTGTAACAAGAAATAATTCTTCGCTTAAACTTCAATGAAACTAATTCAATATAAGAAATTTTTTTGAATTATTCTGGTCACTAGGCAAATATTGAGTCTTACTTAATAACCAGATTCTTTAGTTAGTGTTGTCTCCACCTGAAGTAGGAATGGCACTAAACTGGTAAATTTGATTAAATTGTTGGAAAAGTTTGGGTTCTGATCGAAAACCTGTTCTTTTTTCTTATTCCTGCTCACTTATTCTTGAATGACGTCATCATGATGACGATATAATTTTCTCCCTTTCAGCTTTTGGTTCTGAGTGGTTCCAATTTCCGTATACGATGCCAATTTGTCTTCAAAATGTTATTTGATAAAATCGACGTTTATTATTTGCATTTCTTTTGCGTTTAGATCAATTTGAAAATACCTATTTAAATTTTTTTCAAATAGGGAAAACAAAATCAATTGGCAAAATGTGATATTCTCGCTACATTAAGAAAACGAGACGTCTGGGACCCAAAAAAGCCGAGAGCACTGAGTAGTCGCCAAGCTCCAGCCAGCGCAAGCGTTGTTCGAGAAGCCGCTCATCGTTTAAACTGGTTCAGTTCACTCAAAAGATCGTGTTCAATTAACAGTCTGCTCCGATAAAGCGGGTCAGTTGTTCTGAACCCATCCCCAACCTGAAGAAGTTATTACATAGCGAAGACACTGCCTTGATTTTTTCAACCCAATATAGTATTAAAGAAGTATCTTCATTTTACTTCAATGAAAATTGGTAAAAATAGTAGTTCATTTCTGAATCAAGCAACTCCGATTTAACGAATTTTGACGCTTGGTTATTTGCAAACTGCTTCTGAGTATTTAACTTTTTTGCAGCCATTGGGTTTAACTGTTTGATCTCTACAAGCACCAAAGTTGTGAATTCTGTGAGTAGAAGATATCGGTTGAGATTTTTGCTTATACATGAGTATTTCTGATGTTTCAGAGGCTCAAGGGTACTACTCAAGCTCTGCAGTTACTCGCAATGTCTCATGGTACCAGATATGAGTTCATTTTCACGAATCTTATCCCAGGCAATACTAGACATTTCACCTCAGTGATGGGGGTTCATAAGTGAGTATGAGTATGATTTTTTTTTGTATTTCATAGAGTGAACGAAGGTACAAGAATTGGTTCGATCTTGGTTTCTAGCTCAATTGATATTTATAGATGAACCCCATTATCTTTCTGTATGAAGAAATATTTCAAAGCGACCTCAAATATATTATCCATCATTTGTTTGTGCGAAGGTTATACTATGTTACTAAGAAAATGCAAGTAGGCTAATACCGGTAAACAAATTATTTGGTTTCACTCAGGACATACATAAAAAAATATACTCATCAGAAGAATTGCTTTCCTTCAATGAAGACTCATGATTATTGCTTTTAACATTAAGTGTCATATGAACATAGCCTGATATTTATTTACTCATCGTATGGCTACACATGAGAGGAAATACATGATGTGCATTCTTAATTATTCAAATATCTTGATACAATTTTTTTGAATTGTGGTAGCATCTGAAAGAATATATCAATATCTTTGAGTTTGTACCTCATTTCAGAATCAAAAAAATTGCACTTCTTTGAAATTGTCTTTAGCAATTTACGAAATAACTTTTACTTTACCAGAAAAAGTTAATCCACATCCTTCGACAATCTCATTACGTGTGAAATAAAACTGCAATACAGTAGTCCAACAGCTGATTAATTTTTAGCTCCGCCGAAAATTTTTAATTTCCTTGGTACCTGTACTAGTAAGTCAGCACAATATTTCCAGTCGAAAAAATATTGCTCTCGACATATTGCCTCAGGTGGAAATTTTCAGGACGCGTACCCAAAACATTTCTATTTCGCCACACCTATATAATAGCGATTTCGAAACAAAATCGTTCAAATCTATTGCAACAATTGCCCAAATCAGTTAATAATATTATAAAACGACACTGTTCGAAAAAAGAAAAAACATTTTCATCGCTATGGTTTACCCGAGATCATTTGCGTAGAATTACAGAAACACTGAATTTTTAACAATTTCAGCTGTGTTAGTTTCGTTTATAAGAGAGATATATTTTGATGCACATTTTCAGAACAGGCTATTATTACTTATCAAGAAGTAGTTCTGAATCTTTTAAATTACGTCTCACATAACCGAGTACAATGAAAAAAACCATCAATAATTTTTGAGTTCTGGCTATAAAAAACTGCTTACTATCTACCATAAGAAGTAACAAGGATTCAATTGGTTTGTACGAATGAATATTTGATTTTAATTGCCGAAAGTTGTAAGCCGATAGTGAAAAATCCTCAACTCTATGCTTAATTTTTGTGATCGATTTTTCAGGGCATACAACTCCTCGAAACTCTACAGAGAACTCAGACTTCGTGGAGCTCTGGTACATAACAAGCAGGTGAAGATCCTTTCCCAAGAACAGGTAGTGTCCACCCTCCATGGTGTTTGGAATTTATCTAGCGATCAGGGAAGTCTGGGAACTTTTATGGTGTCGAACGTTAGATTCGTGTGGTTCGCCGATGTGAATGAGGGATTCAACATATCGTTGCCGTATTTACAGATAGAAAGTGTAAGTAAGGATGATGAAGTTGAATTCATATGTCATCAGATATTCTAGGATAAATAGAAGAGCAATACAAACTAGCAACATAAGAATGAATTTGAGTGATGCATTTGAACATACCTATAAATATAACTAACTGTTTTTCATATCATCTGCAGTTGTTGGACGATCCCTGAAAACCCTTTTCTCCCCGAAGAGAGAATTCTATAGGAGTAAAGTCTGGGGATCGCGCGTACCAAAGAATAGTACCTCCTCTGCCTATCCAACGATTAGGTTAGGATTGTTCTAAAAATTCTCATATTATCCTATGGTTGTGCAATGCAGCACCATCATGTTGCAACCACATGGTCCTTCTGGTGTTCAAATCCACTTCTCCTTACATTCTGGGGGATTGTTTGCCGAAGAAAATGTAAATACCTTTCACCATTCAGCACATTGTCGAGAAATTATGGCCCAAGAATGTGCTTTCCAATAATTCCTCCCCAAACATTAAGCGACCATCGCTTTTGGTGATCAACGGACCTCAACTAGTTAGGATTTTTTATTGCATAATAATGCATATTATTGTAATGGCCGCGATCAATCAAGTATTTTAATGTATCCATGTGTATCCATTAACTGAAGAATGTGGCCATAAAAAAGGAACGACTATTTTATTTCGTCCGCTATTAAATTAGGAGTTCGACAAAGACTGTAAAAATCTCGTGAAATCATCGATATGATAGCATCACTCAGTAAAAAGATCTCTTGAACATATAATGACGTGAAACTTACAACAGGCCTCCACTAAATTACGACAGGACATTTATTTCATTTCTATTGAGCCCAAAGCCGCGATAGATAATTAACGATTCTCCGACAGCCGGGAGGAAACATTAACTCGTAAAGAATATGATTGAAACGTACCGCCGTGGCATTAATGTCCAAAAGTATCATTCATTACCGTGAGACCACACCGCGCTTATTCAAAAACTGAGAAGGGGTTATAGTGGGGGAGTTTTCTATATGAGACTGGAGTCAAAAGTGAACGGGGAGATTATTAGATCGGAATTCATTGAGTGTTCAGCAAGTACAGAGAGACGTTCTGTTTTAGGCTTCATATTATGAAGCAAATCAAAGTATTTTCATATTTCATCTCGTGAAGATGCATTCCCATCTTCTGATGCGAAGTAAACGTAGACTTCGTATTTTATTCATAAAGTAGCCAATTATTCAAAAGTATTCAGATAAATTGATTTGTTGAAAATATAAACAGGATGTTCATAAAATCAGATGTGGAATCATATTTAATTGAGAATGTTTCCCTATTCAGATAAATAGTGAAAGTGCAACTCTCAGAAATCATCTCAGTAATAATTCAACGAATGGAATTAATATTTGTTGAGGAAGCTGAATAATCATATTACGATCAGTGATAATAAAATATCGGTAATTCAAAATAATAATTAAGTAACATTTAAAACGTGGCGTGTTCTCCAGTTGAGGGTAAGAAAATAAAACTGTTTATTTGGCAAGGTATATTATGTATAGTGTAATAAGGAACTATTCCCTTATTGATTTCATAGTAGAGTCAACTAGTGATTCGACAAAAGTAGAAATATTAGCAATCGCCAAAATAATTGATGAACAGTTATTTTATTTGGCATTCCATATTTGTTTGTCATTCTAGTATATTTTATATTGAAATTCATTTTGACTTCCTATACATTTTCTCCGTAAATTATACCAGGTGTATGAATTGTTGTTTTTGTATTTTAGAGAATATATATATATATATATATATATATACATATATATATATATATATATATACATATATATACACATATATATATATATATATATATATATATATATATATATATATATATATATATATATATATATATATTACAAGTCCTAAGTGTATTATTGTTTCTGAACTATCTGAGATTGGTAACTGTACTGTCAAATTTAGTCCCACGCTCCATTACATACTGAGTGAGATAGCTTCCCAAGCCGCTCTGGGAGGTGGTCCAGTTATTGGTAACTAGACTAATAACGCTCAGTATGGTTAGGGCCTAGCTATTAAAAAATTTAACGAGCAGCCACAACATTTGGTTGGTCAGATTTGGGGTATTTACTGATCCCCAACGTCCCAGCAGCCACAACATTATGTCTGTTGATCGACCCGTTGGTCTTAAACGTTGCTTCATCAGAAAACGTAATTTTGTTTCAAGTATTATAATCCCCTTACCCTACGATTCCTCTTGTAGGTTCAGATGATAATGGTGGAATTCATGTTTCTATAGTATTCTGTTCACACTACTTTGTGAAATATCTGTTTCCGCTGCTATTTCTTTAGTGCTCAAGAGATAATTTTCCTGTAGCATCAATAAAACTTGCAACTCATTTTCTTGTCAGATCCGACCACCAACAAGTTCCTTTTCAGTAGGAGACACACCAGCAGTGAGTTCAAACTGATCTCTTAACTTTTGGTATGAATACACCCGTGGATTTCTTGCTTCTGGTTTTTGTTAATGGTAGATTCTGCTTGGTAATGAAGGATTTCTGTCAGCTTTGCCAATACAGTAGACTCTATCCACTAATTCTTCGTGAGTGAAATTCATTATTGACAATTAGACGTGTACAATTGAGAGCAACTCATCGAAACGCGTTTTGTCCACTTCGGGACAAAATAAAGTTCGATGCGGTTCTGGGGTCACTATGATTGTAGCTTGGATGCCTGTATACGAAACAAGTCAAATCACATCACATTTGATGGTAATAGTCAGGGGCCAAGAAAAGGGATCATGAGTACGTTACATATGGTTGATGGAATTACTATGAAATCACCAACCTTCCTCAATTATTATTATTGTAGATGCAACTAAACGCATTATGTTCAAGAATTTTAATCGGTTTTTTGGAAACTCATACTACTTTTCAATTGAATATGTGTCATAACCCCATAAGCTCAGAAAAACTTTCAAACATAAGAAACAACAAGTTATCAATAAATATGAACTCTATGGCCAGAAAACATAATTCACTGGGAATGAAAATAAATTTTGAAATCAAATACTCGACCCAACTGATAAACAAGGGCACGTTGAAAATAGATAAACACCTGCAAGCCCGGGAATGCATAGAAAAAAGTCACCCTTTCACAACGGAGTTTTTAACAACTCATCACCCTCCGAGTTAGGCATATCTAAGGAACAAAGAAAATATAAATTATAGGTTTTGACAGCTCATTAAATGCAATACGACGACGAAATAGATAAATCATTCATTTATTCATACATTTTCTCGGCTACCGTAACGAGCCATTAATTACTAAGAAAGTGATTTATTATGACAAGTAGAAGATAACTAACGTTAGGAATGTGACCCCACGAGCCAACAAAGCAATACATGGAAGGGGAGATTATATAAAAGTGCGAAACCGCGGGCAAAGATAATGATTCGGTAAACAGAAGTCGTTCAAGTAACATGTCCTCTCAGAGGTGTTTAAACTTCCATTCGATTAACATGTAGTGCAGAAAAATGAGAAGTGCTCAATCTTTCACCTAGTGATCATATTAACAATATAACATATGGAAGTGCGGTAGCTATCAACGGAGTAACAGCTCTTGACTGGACAGTCATCAGTCATTTGTTCATTGATAAGTAATCATTTTGAAGTGGAATTGCGAAATTATTAAGAAAGAGAAACTGAAAACCTCTAACCGATAGTTCATGCTCTCATAGAAAAACATTACCAATACAACTATAGTCTAAATATACAGTGCGATATAAACGTAAATAAACAACTTTCGAGGAAATAAATGAAATAGTAATACAACTAAACTAATATCGTGTAAAACAAATATCAAGTGAATAAGTGTTGAAACCTGATGGTCTGGAGTAAGTTCATATATTTTTCTGGATTTATGTTTGGTCAAATTGAATCAATTATAATTTTTATAAGTTTTTGAATGTATCTCCATATTTTATGTTCCCATATTTTTTCAAATAATATTTATCAACAGTCTGTTCAACAATTGATGGCATTTTTACTCATCTTCAGTCCACCGACTTTGAGAATGCCAAAATCTGACCTAATGTAAAATCTCAACTGTTCTTTGACTATTGTATCATTTTATTCAGTATATAGAACTGATGGAAATGCTATGTAACTATTGAAAAATATATATGTATATTCTAATGCTTTTCCAAGTGCATTATTTAACAATCTTCCTGAGATCGGTACGTGCTTCTATCTAAACGCCCCACATTCCCTGTATTGAGAGGAAGGGATATTTCTCGAAGCCGCTCTCGAAAAACAATCTCGGTTCGACTATCCTCAGACAGTCGATGCTCTTATTACTCAAGTTCTCAACCTAACAACAAAGGAGTGATCAAGTAAAGTGATTTATTCATAATATTTGAAAATTCCTTAGCGTTTATTGGTCTTTGATAGAGAGTTCCCTCTATAAGAGGCCAGTAGCGTAACATAGTGTTAAGACGAAGGTTATTGTTGAGTATTTATTTACTAATGTGTATGTCTTCTAGAAAATCTAATCTATTATAATTTTTGGAACTGACCTCATGTCGAAAGCGCTTTGCTACGATTTTAATTTATGCACTAAATAAAAATTTTTTTCATCGATTATATCGATACGTGCACACAGTCATACTTCTCATTACCTGTAGTTAAGCCGCTGTCACATAAATTTCATTCAGAAAACTCCTCTTTCTATTTTTATGCAAATTAAGGTGACCCTGATTTTGGACCGATTCGGGGTGTGTACGTCTTAAATATCTAAAATACGGAATTTCAAAAAACTATTATTGCAAGTTTACAATACAACCTTTGAGCTGCCCACCCTGTTTAATGGGTTCTGTCATTGCAAATGTACATTGTATCACTCTCTGTCATTAGAAAACAGAGTATAGTTCAACTTATGAAATGCAAAATTTTATATCTATATACGTTATTTATCAAGAGTATAAATACCAAAGACAGGTATCTGAAAGTGCCTTCATGGATTTCCTTTCATATTGTTAATAATAATTCATATGGGTCCTAATAACAATTTTTGTTCATATTTTTTTGCAATAACGTTATTAATTATTATTATCATGGAAACCATTGAACATATTATATTTGATTGTCAAGTTATATTCAAAGTATATGAAAAGTGTTTTCAGTCCAGTAGAAGTCAATATATTTCCTTCACAGATAACCATCAGAGACTCCAAATTTGGAACAGCGTTGGTCATCACAAGCTCAGAGATCAGCGGCGGATATATCCTAGGATTCAAGGTGGACCCCGAAGAAAAACTGCAGAACCTATATAAAGAGCTGACTTCCCTTCATACTGTTTACACGACAAAACCCATTTTCGGAATTGAGTTCCAGAATTCTCCCAATCAAGATGAAACAGAATACAACAATAATTTGATTCCCGATCATCAGGTACTGGAAGATCTTCAGGGGGAAATTTCCAACACCATTTCGGCGTATTTGGCTGATGAAGGCCATACCAAGGACGGTCTGCCGGTATATTGTCCAGAGTTGGGATTGGCAGTTGAGAAGATCAAGGATGGATATACAGTTCAAAAACTATGGGAAGTTATACCCCCGAACGTAACTATTTGATAATAAAATACTTTTATTGTAGATATATTTCATTAAAGTTCAACAGTATATTATTTTCCATACCTTTAAATATTTTTTTCAGTTCATATTGCGTGACTTGAAACAGAATGACTCATTTTTCGAACAAACATGAGTGCTAAAAAAGTCTTCTCAGTATAGGGCAATTGTTTTTTGATAAGGAAAGAAAAAGACACTCAAACCTATCTAAGTGACCTAGAGGATTATTTTTCTACCGTGAATAAGGAACATCTTGAGTTGTTTCTTGGAGACGTAAATATAAATTCACTTGATTTAACATCCAATAATACGAATCACTATCAGAACATCATGTCCGAGAATGGTTTTTTATCCTACATTAATGTACCTCCAAGAGCATGCAGAGAATCGACTACACTAATAGATCACATATTCATTAGAAAAAGCAATCTCATAAAAAATGAAATAAACTGCAAACCTGCAGTTGTCCATAGTAGCATTACGGACCATTACACTATTTTCGTAGATATTACCGTGCCAGCAATAACAAAACAAACACCTAGAAATTCAAAACAGCTCGAAAGGATAAACTTTGATAAACTAAAATTAATCTTGGAAAAAATCCATGGAATGATGTCTTAATATGTAGGGAAACACAGAAGTGCTATGACCTTTTTATCAAAAATTTAGTAAAGCATGCCAAGGAAGCAACGGAAACTAAATTAGTGAAAAATAATAAAAAACTAAAATTAAAACCTTGGATAACTGAAGGACTGATCAACTCAATAAAGACAAGGGACTACCTGAAAAAGAAACTAATAAAAAATTATTCTCACGAAATTGAGCAACAGTACAAAAATTACCGAAATAAAGTAAATAAATTGATTAGAACGACAAAAAACCAATATTATGAAAATAAACTAGATGAAATAAACGGAGATTGTAAAGAAACATGGAAAATTATAAACAAAATATCCAACACCATCTCAAATAAAAATCAAATTCAAATCACCTCTATTACTGGAGAAAATGGACACCCCATAACTGAAAATAAAACAAAAAGTGATTATTTTAATAACTACTTCACAAAAATAGGTCTTGACATGGCAAGTAAAATTGATAAATGTGATATCCCCGACAATTTTCTAATGAAACCCTCAATTGCGCCCTCGCTTCTCCTTGTACCCATTGATGAGAATGAGATAATCCAACATATAGCTAAATTAAAAAACAATTGTGCACCAGGGCCAGATGGAATAGACTTAACTAATTAAGAACATTCACACATATATCCTGAAGCCGATTGAACATCTAATAAATCTATGCTATACAAACGGAAACTTACTTACCCAACCAATGGAAAGAGTCGAGAGTTATCCCAGTTTACAAAGCAGGTAATAGACATGAAATGAAAAATTACAGATCAATATCTGTGATAGATAATATCGCAAAAATTTCTGAACAGTCTGTCAAAAAAAGAATACTTGAATTTCTAAATAAACATCGAGTTATAACCGACAGGCACTTTGGATAGATATTCTGAAAAGGCCCTAACTCAAAAGAAAAAATCTGAAATTGAAAATTTGCATTTTCATTCAGATAGTTATTTGATTTTCTATTCCAGGCTTCATTAAGAACTCAAAGATGAATGAGGCAAAGAAGAATGATTTCTGGTGAGTACTCTCTTTTGGAAAACATTCTTCTTTGCCTCATTCATCTTTGAGTTCTTAATGAAGACTGGAATAGAAAATCAAATAACTATCTGAATAAAATTTCAAATATCTATCAGTTAGTTCAATGTCCAGCGTGGCTTTAGCCGGGGAAGTAGTTGTTTTCTGTTAGACATTCACAAAAAATAACTTCATTTTAATCGTGGATTTTTCAATTCACAGAAAAAAAAAATTCTATCAATATTTAATTGAGAATGTTTCCCTTTTCAACATGAATACCCCACAAGAGGTTATCTTGACGATGGAAGATAGTGACTAAAGTTTATCTTTCAGTCGCAGATGATTCCACATCTGATTTTATGAACATCCTGTTTATATTTTCAACAAATCACACAACAGAGATTTTGGATAATTTGTCCAAATGCTTGGCCGTTTTCCTTGATTTGGCTAAGGCGTTTGACACCGTGTCACATGACGCCTTGTTGTACAAACTTTCTGAGTATGGAATAAGAGGGATCAGTCTGGAATTGACGAGAAATTATCTGTCACAGATGACACAAAAAGTTAAGATAGGGGAACAACTCAGTAACATAGCACATATATCAGTGAGTGTGCCTCAGGGCACGGTATTGGGCCCAATTCTATTCCTGATTTATATAAATAATATATCTCAAATCAATGGCTTTCGTGCACACATTATATGTTATGCGGATGACACCACGCTGATATCCAGAGATGAAACCTGGAATGACGTCTACATAACTGCAGAAAACGATCTTAGAAAAATTGTACTTGAATTGACATTTCCATCTAGGAGTGTGTGAAACAGCACAAACAGGCGCCTTGAGTGGCTTAAACTCGATAAAAATTTCAAAAATTCTATTAATACCATGTTTTGTACCGAATAATTGTACTGATTATTGTATTGATTATTGTATTGATTATTATTGTATTGTACTGATAATTCAACAAAATTATAAAAAAAAAATTAAATCTGTTTTCATTATGATTTAATTTTGATTTTCCAAAAATATTTTAGCTAGATTTAGTACACGGTGTTAGTAAATATAAACTTTTCAAAAGCGTCCAAATAGAAGATACTTTTCTAGATATTTTTTTTGGTTGAAATTAAAAGCCATATCGATTTTAAATCATTGATTGAAGAATATAATATTTCAGAGCACTTTCCTATAGCTTTATCAATCAATTTAATGAAAAAATGAGAAATTTAAATGCTCGCGGCTAATAGCAAAACATTTACCAATTACAGGAAACTGAGAAATTGTTATGTTTAGAAGTACGTTAAATGTTTGAAGAGTTGAAATGAGAATGCAAATGTGAAAAAAACCCATAAATCAAAAATGTTCGTATTTAGTAATCTATGCTTTGTTATTTTACAGTTTTTCCGAGGATTCTACCGTTTTTCTGAAACCTATGTTTGAAATAAACATGTTTTCAACATTGGCATAATTTAAAAAATTATAGAAACCAAATTTTACTAATATAATTTTGAGCACAAGCAGTTGACAAAATGTTAAAAGTTCGAACATTCTGTATATGAAATTGGATCTGAACACAATAGCCAATGAGATACCAGGAAAGATCTTGATGTAAAATTAGGAATTTTGAAAATAAGAAAAGCAGAAACGACAAAAGAAGGATTTTTACATGTCTTGTGGATAGTATGTAAGGTAGTGAAAAATGTTTCGTAAATAAAAACTGCCAAAAAGGTGAAAATAATGAAAAGTGCAACAAAAGGTACGGAAAAATCGAAAATTCGAGAAGGAAACAAATGTTGTTGGTATCAAGGGAGAGAAATCCACAAGCGAGGTGAAGGAGAACAGAAAAATAATTTTGGAAGAACCAGATGAAAAAAAAAATAATTTAAAAAAATAAATCAATATATATTAGAAAAACAGTTATTTGACAAGACAATATGGGAAATACTGTGAAGAACAATAGCAGATGAAAGATCCCAGATGCAGAGTTAATCTTACCCTTTTTCATTGGAGATTTACCAATACGAGGCGAAGTCACGATCGACAAAGGGGCTGCAGTTTCCAGGTACGGAAGAAGATCCGAAACACTGAACATTCTCATTACTAGAAGTCACAGGTATTTTGAAACCATAAAAAGTTACTGCAGTGCAATGAAAAATAAACCTTTTAAAAAACCCTTTTTGATAGAACTCGTTCATGATTTAGTATATAGACCACATAACCTACAAAACTAGGTTACAGTTCACTATTATTATCACATAACTTCACCTTTCCTGTATATATCTGCTATGAAGCCCTAATTAGGTTATTTATCGCAGAATAGGTGGTAGTAAGCTCTTCCTGAATAGAGGAAATTATTATTTTGATGAATTTCTGCATTATTTTAAATGTTTGAGAAACAATGACTTGCCATTTGCTGAAATTGACTTCAAGAACGACCAGAGGGCTCCACAGTAGAACCGACTTCTGAGATTCCATAGGCGTACCGATTGAGTTAGCTGTGGTAAAAAAAAATATGGTAAAAGAAAAAGGTAAAATACATAGCCGGGCATTAGAAATATTTTTATGGGTATTTTTTTTTATATGAATATATTAAATTCAATTCGAAAGGCTACTAACTGAAATATTTTGAAAATAGGTGAAAAATTAGTAGAGAAAAACAAAAATATTAGTAAAACAAAAAAATTATATATTTATGTTATGATGTCTGGTTGTGGAAAGTAAATAAACAAATATGAAATAAAATAAAAACGAACCGCAATCAACGCATCATAACAATATATATATATATATATATATATATATATATATATATATATATATTATATAAAAGAAAATATAGAAATAATGACCCATATATTTATTGAAAAAATAAAATCCTACGCCGAACAATTGAAATTGAAAGGAAGTGAATACAAAAAATGAAGGAAGTGAAAACAAAAAATGCACTATATCACGATCTGAGAAGGTTACTTAAAAATATAGAACTCCGAGAAGAATGCAACAAAAAATAAATTGAATAAATGTAGCTGAAAGGAAATACGCAAATAGAATTATCGAGAAAAACAAATATAGTAGGTACAAAGGCACTCTAGGAATGCCTTACAAATAAAAAACCACCAGTAGATTTGATATTGTTTTGCGATAAAACCACACTATGTCCTGTCATCATATGTCAACGCATTCAATTCATATATAATTCAATTCCTGGAAGGAAACAGGAAATGCAGAATTGATTTAATAAGGGATTTTGAGCTCACTACATACAGTGATTTCATATATCAAATATTTATCTAATCAAAATATTTCGATATTCAATGAGAACCACTTTGAACATACCTTTTTTTTCAATGTCACGCGAAAAGCTAGGATTCGATTCCTAGCAGTAGATCTTTTTTTTGTCAAAATCATTTCCAGCTACAATATTTTATTCCATAGTAACAAAATCCTATATATTTCATGTTTTTGAGTGAGTTCAAGAGCAGTGAATAATCAGTATTAATGAATGAATCTGTAGAACGATTCCTTAGATTTTGGATAGAATCGTGAGTTTCCACGTTGAAAATTTGAATATAACATGAATTCTGGTAGTTTTATTTAGTTTTAGATGTGATTTGGGAAATATTCTCATCAAATATCATTCACGCTAGAGGATTTCATCGCAAAATTAAAAAAAAAATCTCAATCATTTTGCCTCAATTAAATTCAACTCATGCAATTTGCGGCCTTATTATATCAAAGATTAAACCACCCAAGCTACGCTTTCGTGGTTTAAACAGATAATAAGACCGCAAATCGCACTCAGTAAAATTTCCAAGCGAAATGCTTTCTCGAAAATTTCAAAAATTTTTGAGCGACCATTTTCCTCATTATTTTTGAGCCAATCGAATGGCCGAAATTTCAAACAGAGAACCAATCAGATCAGTTTTATAGTGATAAAACGTCTTCTCGCTGTTTTATACTGATAAAACCACTAGTAGATTCGATATTGTTTTTCGATAAATCCACTAGTAGATTCGATATTGTTTTTCGATAACACCACACTATGCCCTGTCATCTGTAATTATATGTCAACGCATTCAATTCATATATTACATATAATTCAATTCCTGTAAGGAAACAGGAAGTGCAAAATGGATTAAATGAGGGATTTTGAGCTCACTACATACAGTGTAGATTTTCATTCACCAGCCAATCAGAAAACAGTAGTCGGATCTGTTCGTAGACAGCTTTGTAATGCACAACAGGCGCGTACGAGACTTTAATTGCTCTGAGGTGCGGGAATCTTGGAAACACTACTGTCCCTGTGTTACGTCTTATTCTGTTATAGGGATTTTTTTGTCTATCGCGATTGTTGTCATTCACTACGAGAATCTTTATTTACGTCACCAGCTGTCTGATTACTGCTGGTTAATAATTTCCTTTCGTGCTTTCGGTGATATATCCAATGTTGTTGAAGGCTGTCTTTTTTTTAGAGTCATATTTTGGCCATCATTTTGTTTTCAGCTTGATGATCAAAACAATGCTGTTATGCAAATGGACATTGAATAGTAATTTAACGTTCACTTTTCTAGTTCCGACAAAATCTGTCTGTCCAGTATGTTGATTTTCCTGATGAATAAAGAATTAATGTGGTTATAAATGAATCTTTTCTATACGGTGATATCGTTATACCTTTCATTTTTGACATACAACTGCATCGAAACATTTTTACTGAAGCTACTACAAATTTCACTGCATAACATGTGGAAATATGGCTCTAAATTCATGTAATATGCTGCCACCCACTTAATTGACCGTTACATCGTTTAACCACTAAAAAACGGAAACTCAAACGACATCGGCATGCAAAATCTATCGATTCAACCCAATTTTCCAATGTGAACATCCAATCAAGACGACTTATGCAGAATTTATATTTTTCTTTGGCGTATCGGATGTAATCACGAACGTATATCTATCTGTGCCATTCGAATGACATTTTCGGGGGCCGATCGCAGGGGTGTCTACCCCTTTCCGGGGATCGACTCTGGTGCCCGACACGAGTAGAACTTATTATTGGGTTAGCAGAGACTGAGACTGAAGGAATTGCGGGATTTCGCCATTTTCAGTACGGGACTGAAAACGTCAGGTGGAGATTGCTGCACGCGAAGAGTGCAGTCTTTTGTCGTGTGATATAATAGGTGAGTTACCTTTTTTTATCCATTCATGGTCAAATTCTTCATTGATTTATTTGAATATATATTTTTTCTTAGAAGTTCACAAAAATCGACTTAATTTTTATCGTAGATTTTTAAATTTTCCGAAACATATTTCTATTTAATTGAGAATATGTTTGCCTTTTCAAGTTTTTATTTTTAAGAGTTGAAAAAATTGCAAAGCTCTTTAACAAGAGGTATACCCTGAAGGATATTATAAAAAGTATTCTGAATTTCGGGCTTTTTAAGTTTCAATATAAAAAAATAAATAAACTTCAAAATGTATGTCTAGAATGAGAGTGCAAAGATCGAAAGACCAATTTCATAATCTCTTATCAATGACGAACTATCGGATATTTTTTGACTTTTTTGGCCTTAGCTGATATATACAATCAAGTGGAAGGTCTAGCTATGCACGTATCGATATAATCGAAGAAATAAGTTTGTATTTCGTGCAGAATAATTCATTTAAAAAGCACAGCAGAGCGCTTTCGACTGTTAAGTCATCATCAGTGCTACCTGAAAGTGAGTAACCATTAAAAATGTGAAATAGAAAATGATTTAATTTAAATTGAAATTATGAAAGAAAAAGTTTACAGGAAAACCATTAAAAGTATCTCTGCTGCATAAAACATCAATAAGTTCGGAGTAAAAACATATTAAAATTCATACTGGTCCAGGATTATTATGGGTTGCAAATTATTGGTTATAGATATTTCTATCTATGATGTATACAGAAAAGGTGTAGATTTTCAATTTTATATTCATGAATATTTTTGCACCCCCATCACTGAACTTATTATATTTTTAACTTTGTATGAAATTGGGCACTGAATTATGAAAAATATGAACATTATCCTCTCCTCTAAGAATTTCAGATCTAGATAGATATTTTCTTCCTCTGTAACTATTGTCCTTGAAAATATTTCGAAAAATAGACAGACAAGAAATAAATTTGAAGAAATAATAAATCTCAGTGACGAAATTATGGTTAATGATGCCAATGAAGATGATGCACGACTGAATAATCGAGTTGATGATTGGAAAATAATCAGGCCTGTGAATAGATTCAAAAAACACATCATAGGCAATAATACTAACTTGACCTAAGTAGTCTGAACTGCATGTCTGTAGAATACATAAGACTACTTCGGCTGAAGATCTAAAAAACTTCACTCCAGATACCCACAGGTCAATTCTTCATTTGAAGTAACAATTCATTAGCAAAGCTTTAGACTTGCAATGAATCCCAAGTTTTGGCCAGAGGAGGCGTGTGTCAACCATTTTTCTCAGAAAGGGTTCAAGGACTCGAAGACGGTTAAATAACAGTTTTGCCTAAAATTACTTCTCTGAATGTTCAACCGCTAAATATTAAAACAATCAACGCTCTGGAATGAGATCTTCATAGCTCAGACTGTATTCAGTTTTTATGTTCATCAGAAACTCATTCAACAAATAACTCTATTCTCTCAAAGTCTATTGATGGTTTTGTTTCAGCAGTTCCAATTATAGAACTGTTCATGAGATGGAAGGGGTTGCCATCTATTCTAGAAGGAACTTTAAAGTTCAAAAAATTAATGTTTAAGCTCTATATATGGAGAGAGGTTTTGAAGGTTGTGCAGCTTTTTGCTCCTATAGATCTGATAAATTTTTAATTGTTTCTTGTTATCGCTTTCTATAAAAATATGTCTTTATTATTGACTAAACTGTATCTGCCGAATGCATATATTTTTGTCTGTGGTGACATGAATATACAGGGTGATTCAGGAGGTGATTTCTCACAATATTCTAATATGTTTCCAATATACAGAGTGTTGAAGTTTTATTTTTATTTTCGTTTTTTTTAAACAACTTCCGAAATACTGACCTTAATCAAACGAAAATTGGTATTGAGAGGTTTTTTGAGGTGTCAAATTCGAACCTGATGTTATTATTGCTTTTTCTCCACCTACACGTCTTTTTCTTTTTCGAAGATTCATAACTTTTTTGAGCGTACTTCTAACATATTTTTCAGTAGAAAAATCAATGCCTCAATCATATCTACGTAAAAAAAAGTTTAGAGGTATCAAGGAACACCCGGATGGAACGAAGTTCCTTTCGATTAATTAGTGAAGGAATTGTAATGAAATCTTATTTTTTTAAAGTTATAATAATATTTTTTTTATTATTAACAAATATAATGTAATATAAACTTAATCAGTAGGCTCAATTTTAGTACATACGCTTTGATATTGTAATATTAGAATATAATTTGCTTTTAAATTTATTAAAGTTATGACGCCTACACTTGCTAAACACACAATAATGGAGAGATTATAACGCGTATGACTTGGTTAGCACAATAGTAAAGAGAGGTTATAATGCGTACTTGCTAAAAATACATAAGCATTTATTATTGTCTGTATAAAATCTCTACTTACCTAACTCCATCAGCAATATCCGGAACTTGTGCAGAAACACTGTCAGGATTCATTATTGTTATTATTTTTCATTATTTATTATGTACAAAAACCTGTATACACTCAACAAAAATAATCGTCGCGACACCACACTGTTCAATGTGAAATAGAAAGACGAAACGAAAATAACTGGCTTGCTTTCTATGAGAGAGAGAGAGAGAGTCGATTATTTGATAATCGATGCGTATTGAAGTTATTACCATTATTTTGCATTTTCCACAAGAATGCTTAGGAAATGAATTTGACGTTTAGGTGAGTATTTTTGGTAATTACATATTATGTGACAGTTAAACGTTATGTTGTTTTGTTGGAGTTTCTGTAAGTTTTAAAACACTAATTTTGAAATAATGGATTATTTAAACAATAATCCTCATTTAGCCGATATGCCTTTCGTTTATGGCCTTGCGGATGGCAATGCGCGCGGAGCAAGACGTATTTGCCAGGAGCGATTTCCTAATCGAGTACTGCCTTAAGCTCTAACATTCACCAGTCTCCACCGTCGTTTGGAAGAAACAGGTAGCTTCAAGACGGCATCTGGTATTATTGTAAGACCACAAGCAGTCCGAACCCCAGCATTGGAAAAAGCTGTTTTGAACGCTCTCGAGGAGAATCCAGAAACGTACAAGAATAATTGCTGAAGCTCTCAATTCTACTCAGATCACAGTTTGGAGAATTATCCACGATCAACAATTTTATCCATACCATATTCAAAGGGTACAAGCTTTTTTGCCACGAGACTTTCCCCAACGCATTACTATGTGTGAGTGGTTTTAGAGAAAATTGGCTGGAAATCCTCTATTTTTAATATGTACTCTTCACGGACGAGGCAAACTTCTCCCGAAATGTTATCACAAACTTTCATATCAACCATGTTTGGGCTCTGGAAAATCCGCACACAGTTAGTGAAATACATTATCAGTATCAATTTTCTGTAAATGTATGGGCGGCAATAATTGATAATTACTTGATAGGTCCTTTCTTCCTTCCGTTTCGACTGAATGGCACAACTTACAAATGCTTTTTAGAAAATGGATTGCCGGGACTACTTCAGAATGTACCATTAGAAATTCGTATTCGCATGTGGTTTATGCATGATGGGGCTTCGTCCCATTTTAGCGTTGTAGCCAGGGAATTCCTTAGCACTGTCTATCAAAATCGATGGATCGGTAGGGGTATAGAAAAACCTAACCAGGCGTGGGCACCAAGATCCCCAGATCTACACCCGCTACATTTTCATTTTTGGGGACCTTTGAAGTCACTAGTTTATAAAACTCCAGTAGCGAACGAGGAATATCTAAGAAACCGAATAGTAGACGCCTATGAAACAATGAGAAACACCGGGTACGAGATTCAATGACTAGAAGACTGAATGCCTGTATTTTCGCTGAAGGTGGATACTTTGAACAATCTATTTGAATACACTTTAGTTTCCTTCATTTTATTTTATTGTACATATTCAAAATTTCTTGCAATAAAATGTTGATATTTCTTGCAAATTTAATTAAAACAAATACAGATTTTGCACCCTTGATACAAAAATAACTATTTCAAACGAGTAAAAATAAATAGAATAGGTGGCGCCCCCTACAAAAAACCAAAACTACTTACTTAAACGTCAAATTCATTTCCTAAGCATTTTTATGAAAAATGCAAAATAATTGTAATAACTTCAACACGCATTGAAAAATGTGCTAGAAGGACGCTCAAAAAAGTTATGAATCTTCAAAAAAGAAAAAGACGTGTAGGTGGCGCCCCCTACGAGTTAGAGCAATAATAACATCAGGTTCGAATTCTTCGACATCTCAAAAAACCTCTCAATACCAATTTTCGTTTTATCAAGGTCAGTATTTCGAAAATTATTAAAAAAAAAAACGAAAATAAAAATTAATCTTCAACACCCTGTATCTTGGAAACGAAGCATTTCCGGACATTTATTTGGACGATTCATATTAGAATATTGTGAGGAATCACCTCCTGAAGTTTGTCAAAGTACTTTTGAATCACTCTGTAGATGCTACCTTGAACGCTCGTGATACTAAAAAATTCACGGAGTTATGTAATATATTTCTAGTATATGGTTTAAGCTCAAGAGTGGGGTGACCTATGCTTCATCGATACTTCGAGCACTATAATTGATCATGATTTTACTAAATACTTGTGAAATAGATAATGATCTTTCCGATCATAGAACTCTCCTTGTAGAGTTTGTCCCCATTGAAGAAATAAGTAGATGTCGCATTTTGCAGACAAACAATTTTTGCCAATCAAAATTGGCCTTCCACCTATTGATATAAAAATTTTGATTATGCATTCCAGCACTTTTGTGAGATATTTGTAATTTATTTCGATACTCCTTTCCCTTTTGAACAATTTCATGAGAAAGTGGATTCTAAGAGTGAGTGGGTGACTGACGATGTAATTAAATCCAGCCAAAACTTGTAGGACTTATTTTTATTGAAAACCTCTCACCCTGTTCTGACAGACTTGTATAAAAAAGCAAAAAGAAAACATGAAAAACTTGTACAAAATGCTGAACGCACTCACTACCAAAATAAGATTCTTACGTCTAACAATATGTGCAAAACATCCTGGAATGTGATAAATAAACTGATCAGGAATTGTGGGACTAATTCTAATATTTTAAATAGATAAAATGGAACTAATTATGCTGTTCCCCAGACAATTGTCTATATGTTCGATGACTATTTTATTGACCAATCTAATGAAATTATAGCTCTGACACAGATTTAAATAATGTTGATCTTTTTGAAAAAGATTCCATTTTCTTAAAACCTTTCGTCTGTGAAGAACTTCTGACTTTATTGAATCAGAAACAAAAAAGTTAGTCCTCCAGTGGTTCTGACGAAATACCAATGTTCATATTGAAAAAATTATTACCAATAATTATTGGTAACACCGGCACACAAAAAAAAAAGTTGTGTGTGCACCGGGCGCCACCTATCTACGGGCATGTTTTTCGACCCGCTGAACACGAATTTCAAGTCAGTTTAGACCGTCCGGGCTTCAATTTCGAGTAAATTGCAAAAAACCCCAAAAATAGCGAAAATTGATATTTTGACAAGATAAAAATTCTGATTCTGCAATAAATTTGGCCCATAGTCCCTCAAACATTCATAAAACTGCAAAAAACCGATAAAATAGCAGAAAATTGCTGCTGAAAAAATGGATTTTTTTTTTAAACACAATTAAATAAATTTCTTGTATTTTTTATTTCTAAAATACAAGATTAAGATCCAAGAATGTACACAAATTGAATTTTTAACGGTTTTTCGAGGGTATTGTACTGTTTCATTCTCAAATGATCTACGATGTGGATACCTCTTTTTCCACCTTTTCCTTTATTTAGTAAAAATTTGTCATCGTGTTGGAATTTCAACTTCTTCGAAGTGCAGACTTCATTTCATTGCATGATCGCTTGTACTTGCAACCAGGGCACCTCCTCGGGGTGACGGTGGGCAACAGAACCATCTGGCAGAGTCCGTGGGTTAACGGCGTGTGTGCCGTCATGGCAGGTAAAAGTGATGAGTACTTTACGATGCAGGGATTCGGAAACCCAGTATCGGCGTCTGGTCAGGGTGAGAAAGCAGGCCCGCAGGCGTCGTCATCCAGCGACTGCAGCTCTTCAGTAGTGGAAAACTTGGCTACTGGAGAGTATACTATTACAAGAAGCAATTCCCATCTATGCAATAAGAGTCCTGATCAATTTTGTTACGTTTGTGGGGAGTTTCAGCCGGTAAAAAACCGCAGAACATTTTCAGATAGATTAAAACAAAATCCCAATTTTCTTCGATTTTTGTAATTTTTGATGATTTTTTACAATTTTTTTAGATTTAAAACGGTTTATGATTGATGTACGATCGAAATTAGTATTTAACAGATCAAAATACATGAAAATTATGCTTGCATTAGATCTCAATTTTTTTTTTTGCCAAAACATTTTTCGCTATTTTTTGGGGTTTTTTGCAATTTACTCGAAATTAAAGCCCGGACGGCCTAAACTGACTTTAAATTCGTGTTCAGCGGGTCGAAAAACATGCCCGTAGATAGGTGGCGCCCGGTGCACAGACAACTTTTTTTTTGTGTGCCGGTGAATTATTGAACCACTCACATACTCGGATAATCTTTCGTTTACAACAGGCCGTTCTCCTTCAAGCCTCAAAACAAGCAAGGTTGTGCCTGTTCAGAAGAAGTCCAATTCTAGAAATTTGAATGATTTTCGCCCAATTACCATCCCATCTTGCTTCTTAAAAGTATTTGACTCTCATTTTCTGTGAGACTCATGGATTTTCTAATGAGAAGAAACTCAATAACTGAAAGTCAGCATGGATTCTATCCAGGCAGATCAACTAGCAGTACTATTTGTGCATTTATGGATGAAACAGTAAACTTTATTGAGGCAGGTGAGTGCCCTGCTGGAACCTATTGTGATTTAAGCAGGGCATTTGACTGAGTCAATCAGGATACGCTTCTCTCTGAACTTCATTCCAATGGAATACGTGGTGTAGCTTATGAGTGGGTTTCATCATTTTTTACTAATCGAGAACAGTATGTGGTTATGTCCCACTGTGAAGGAGCCTAGGAAAACAAGTACAGTTCCAATAAAACGATAGTATCTTGGGCATCCCGTAAGGCACTGTGCTTGGCGTCATTTTATTTGTGCTATACAAAAATTATCTGGATAAATTATTTGATAACAATTCATGCATTTCATATGCAGATGATATTTCTATTGTTGCTAGTGATACGAACCATAACATCCTGAATGATAACTTCTCAGAGATAATGAATCGTACTATAGATTGATGCTCTAAAAACAGTTTATATCTAAATCCAAATAATACTCAAAAAAGTTGAAAGGTGTCAAGGGACACCTGGATGGAACGTAGTTCCTTTCGATTAATAAGTGAAGGAATTGTAATTTTTTTTTTGTTATAATTTTTTTTTATTATTAACAAATATAATGTAATATAAACTTAATCAGTAGGCTCAATTTTAGTACATACGCATTGATATTGCAATATTGAAATATTTATTTGCTTTTAAATTTATTAAAGTTATGACGCGTACACTTGCTAAACACACAATAATGGAGAGATTATAACGCGCATGACTTGGTTAGCACAATAGTAAAGAGAGTTATAATGCGTACTTGCTAAAAATACATAAGCATTTATTATTGTCTGTATAAAATCTCTACTTACCTAACTCCATCAGCAATATCCGGAACTTGTGCAGAAACACTGTCAGGATTCATTATTGTTATTATTTTTTATTATTTATTATGTACAAAAAACCTGAATACACTCAACAAAAATAATCGTCGCGACACCACACTGTTCAATGCAATATCCGGAACTTGTGCAGAAACACTGTCAGGATTCATTATTGTTATTATTTTTTATTATTTATTATGTACAAAAAACCTGTATACACTCAACAAAAATAATCGTCGCGACACCACACTGTTCAAGCGAAATAGAAAGACGAAACGAAAATAACTGCCTTGCTTTCTATGAGAGAGAGAGAGACAGACCGAGAAACACGCGCACGATGCACGGCTCACAACTATAGCGAAAAGTCTTGTTACAACTTTTGGTCTTAATTTATTCCGTCAAGCCCTCTTTCGCAACGCGCGATAAGGAACTACGTTCCAATAATGAGATTCCATAACATACAGAAGTATGCGCAACCACTAGATATTAGTATACGTAACAGAAAAGAATCCTTGGTTCAGTTCGATTCGGTCAGGTTTTTGGGAACGATGTTGGATGACACCTCAAACTGACGATCTCATTGTGGGTCTCTTATACATTAATTGAAATCACTATGTGTAGATTCATGCAGCACAAAATAACAATGATCAAATAACAAATAAGAAATAACATTTAGTAATATAAGTTGAACTCTTAGTTTTCAATGACTATGTTCATGCAGACAAATAACAATTATCTTTTGAAAAATAACAAGTAGAAGTTGGCCAACTTTTATCTTTTTACATTATTTGAACGAGATTTTCTTCTAGTGCGCGACTAGTACGCAGATGACCGCGGATTGGTCAAACCGATGATGAAAATAACCTCACTTTTTCAAATATTTGAGGTAATGTTTTTGGTTAGCATCAGTAACAAGTACAATGATTCGGCCTCTTCTATTTCATTGGACATTTTGAATTTTCACTTGTTTTTTATTATCGAGGGGACATGGAATTTCGGAAAAGTAGAGTTACCTAATTTGAATGCCTCGGATCTCCGTCTTGTGCGAATGCTTTCTTTTTATTCCTTATTTGTTATTTTGAGTGCATGAATGCTACATTTTAATTCTTGTTAATTGATAATTGTTATTTGTTATTTCTTATTTGATAATTGTTATTTTGTGCTGCACGAATCCACACTATGTTTCTTGTTTAGTCTTGTTTAGAAATCTAAAATAAGTCTTAACCTCAAAACAAACTACGCTCAAGTAGAGTCTCGCTTGAGATATGGTCTCCTATTTTGGGGGAATTCGTCCTTAGCTACTAACGTATTCACAGCACAGAAAAAACTTGTGAGAATCATTGCTGGTATCTCCCAACTCAGCTCCTGTATACCTTCATTTTGAGAATACAAGATTTTGCCTTTGGTATGTCTATTCATTTTTGAAATGTCTGTGTATGTATTTAAAAATAGAACATAATTCCTGACCAATGATCGTATTCGTGAGAAATCAACTCGACAGGATAAAAACCTTTATATTCCATTCTGTAAATATAATGTGACACTTAAATACACCAACATATTTGGGAACAAAAATCTTTAATCTCTTGCCTGAAGATATATAAAATATATTCAGTTTGGGGACTTTTTAAGAAAAATCTTAGAATTACCTATTTGATAAATGTTCTTATGTTTTTCATGACTTGTACAATATGACTTGAACAATATGTCTGTAAATTTATCAACTATGATCAATGTATTTATGTACTTTTATTGTCAGATGTGCCTTCGAAGGTTTCTCCAAAGATGTTAGTTTTCAGTTTTTTCGTTTTGTTGTTTTCTATACGATGCTGTGATGTATTGTCTATGAAAATAAAGGATCTATCTATCTAACTATTCACTTCTTGTCGCTCATAGAACATACTTGCGCTTTGATAGTTAAATGCCCACATCTATTTCGTGCGGAGTTACGCCTCTGTACTACTATACAACGTGAATTCAAGCGGATTATCGTGTCTCTCGATACCGTAAAACAGCCCATTCAACCTAGTGCGCATTTAAGCCTCTCGTCATTTCCAAAACCTATCTAACATAAAGATCTTATGGATCAGTGAATCGGTACATAGACTACTAAATTTAAGGAATTTCGGAAAACTGAAAAGTATCAAACTCAATGCTATATAACAAATTCAGACTTTATCACGATAACAATAATTTCCCTCTTCTATTCCCGTTGTTCGAGAGTATAAAACTAGGGATATTATCGGATTGAAAATAAAAAAGTACAGATATGTTAAACGTGATGTAACATTTTCAGTTTTTCATCATGTTGGTTGATGAATCTGTTCAGACCAGTAGAGGGATGGAGAAGAAAGCTTTCGAAGAGAGAGTTATCAAAGAAGGAATGGACCTGTGGAAGAAACAGAGAGAGTTTGAAAATGTGAAAAAACTCCGGGAGCAAAAAGAGGTACTTAGTATATTATATTCCATAATTTGTCATAAAGACACATTATTTATGAACAATGTTCATTCAACATTTCTCCATAATTTTCATGTATGTTTTTACTTTAATAATATTCATTTCCGAAACATTTTCAATATTCCCTAGAAATATCAGTGTGATATCATATTACTTTAGATGTGCACAATCCGCATACATATTGCTTTGAATAAATGAGCTTCAATAATCGATCTTGTTACCTCTAAGAACTTTCGTAACATACACAAACACATATAGTGGGGTGTGATAGCTGAAAAAAACTTCACATCTGCGCCCCTTTGGATTCAGATAGTATATGGGTAGACGAATCTAAAAAGTCCTGGACACAAATTTTCCCGACTCTCTAGCGGTGTTGATGACGTAACCAATGTAGCCGCCAAAGTTTTGTGACCCGATTCTGCATTTCCCTATATAAGTCGGGTTTGTATTGTCAGTGATTATCAATCAGGAGAAAATGCGCTTTCCAACGGTATAATTGAGATCATTGTTTAGGTTCATAATACCAGAGATATTTGTAACTTTAGTGAAAATTTTGTTTTTATTTTGATTTTTTTCGAAACATTTTGCTAAATAACTTGGAATCCGTTACATGTAGCTAAACGTGTCCCAGACATTTTTGTTGGTCACGTTTATTATTGATTACTTCCATTCCATCACAAACAGTTGCTGAAAATTTACCAAAACAATGTAGCGAGGCACAGCGAGTCGTTATGGCAACAATGTAATTTATATTGGTTCCGAAAAGTAATAGAGCAGCTTCCTAAATATTTGAGTAGCAAATGTAATTATTGTGATTTTATGTATATGTAAATAAATTATAGCTCTTTTAGAGGCATTTCTTTAAAGCGTAGCCCTCCAAAAAATAAAATATTTGGGGGGGGGGCAACTTCAAAAATGTAATAATAAATAAAATAGATTAAATAAATAAGATTCCATTCAGTAATACTAAATGTGTGTTTCATTTTGAGGCAGACGTTGTGTGAGGAACTCCACCGCGTAAGGGAGATATTGCTTTCGTCTACCTAATAGAAAGACAGATATTTCCCAATCATGTCAATGAAGAGGAAGCATGAATTAGTTTGGGTTACAACTGACTGTGGTGGCTCTATTTGTATGGGACCTGTGTTTGTTATACCAGCAGCATTCAAAAGAGCGCCTAATCATTCGGAAGTATGAAGGTTATTTAACAATGGCGAAGAATCTTGCAATTTTTGCTGAACATGGTGCTTTCAAGTGCTATAAGAAATTAGGATCAGTTGGACGATGGAAGTGGTCTTTCACAAATACTACTAGCCCATGCAGCAAAATATCACAAATCTTCTAAGAACAAATATGGTAGGAAAAATGCAGAAAGACTATCGGGTGGGAAAAAAACAGAAAGGACGTCCCATTGCTCAGACAATAATATTCGTTCAGATTTAAAAAAGGTGTGTCTCTTTTGTGATGAAGGAGAAGCTAGAAACAAACTTGTGACTGCATCCTCGCTGGGTATTGGGTGAAAATGCTAATAATTGTTCCCTAAGACGTGTTCTATTGATAAACCCTAATTTTGTGAGACAAGAAAGTTTGAACACTGGAGAAGTATTGCTAGATGAGTACAAATCCTGCATGTATTGAACCAATTCCGTTATAATTGTACCATAAACAACTTCTTCAGGATTATGGTAATCTCTGCGAGAACGTTCAGCAGCTCTTGCACGTGTAGAAGATAATTCCAGTTTGTCATCTTTTAGAGCTTGACTATGAATTATAGGCCCAATACCCAGCATGGATGCAGTCACGAATTTGTCCCTACCTTCTCCTTCATCACAAAATAGACAAACCTTTTCCACATCTGAACAAAATAATGATGATGTTGTTGATTTTGATGTAGATGGAGTTTGGTCTGAGCAATGGGATCGTCTTTCTGTTCCTTTTTACCCGACAGTTTTTCTGCCTTTTAACTGTCATATTTGTTCTGGCAAGATTTGGGATATTTTGCTGCATGGTGTTTGTGAAAGACCACTTCCATCGTCCAACTGATCCAAATTTCTTATAGCACTTGAAAGCTCACCATGTTCAGCAAACATTGCAAGATTCTTCGCCATTGATAAATAACCTTCATAATTATGAATGATTATGCGCTCTTTTGAATGCTTCTGACATAACAAACACAGGTTCCAAACAAACGGAGCCACCACGGTCAGTCGTAGCATCAACCAATTCATGCTTCCTCTTCATTGACATGATTGGATAATTTCTGTCTTTCTATGAGGTAGACGAGAGCAATATCTTCTCTACACGGTGAAGTTCATCGCACAACCTCTGCCTGAAAAAGAAACACGCATTTAATATTACTGAATGGAATCTTATTTATTTAAACCATTTTATTTATTATTACATTTTTGAAGTTGCCCCCAGAAATTCTAATTTTGAGGGGCGCTACGATTTAAAAAAATACCCCCTAAAAAGCTAGAATTTATTTACATATACATCAACATTACAATTATAAAATTTTCCATTCAAACATTTTTAAAGCCGCTCTATTACTTTTCGGAACTCGTAGATTGTTTTGGCAAATTTTTAGCAACTGTTTGTGATGAAATAGAATTCATATATATCACGAAAGGTAATTCTCTGACGAACAAAAAAGAATGGGACATGTTTTCAGCTACTTGTAACTGATTCCAAGTTGGTTAGCAAAATATTTCGAAAAAATCAGAATGAAAAACAAAAATTTTAATAAAGTTGCAAATGTTTCTGGTATTATAAACCTAAACAATGATGACAGATATACCGTTGGAAAGCGATTTTTCTCCTGATTGATAATCACTAGCAATATAAGTCGATCTCAAAACAAAAATTCGAGTTATCTAGGGAAATGTAGAAGCGTGTCACAAAACTTTGACGGTGACATATATTACGTCATCAACATCGTTAGAGGGCTAGGAAAATTTGTGTCCCGGTCTTTTTAGCCTCCTCTACCCATGTACTATCTGAATCTACAGGGGCGCATTGGTTGCCAGATGTGAAATATTTTGGTATAATTTTCAGCTATCCCACCCCTTTCGTAATATCTATTCAGATGATATGAAACTCCATAGTGATTAGCGACACTGAACAATACTGTGACGCGTATAAAAATCGTGAACCTCAGTGAAAATGATATAGTGAAATAAGTGCCTTCTGACAATATTTACAAAAAATTAATTTGAACATTATTGTCTGTCTTTTGAAGAATTTGCCATTGTATCAAAATATTATTTATATTATATCAATATTTCTAGTAGGAAAACGCCTGCACAGTAATTGGTGACTCCAGAATCCAATCAGAATTGAAATTTACTAATTTATTCATAAATGAGACGAGTGTTTAGTTTTAAAAGCCAGCAAAAGACAAATTAAATAATGAAAGGGAAGAATATCGAGGGGACTGGTAAACAAAACGGAAGAAATTCAATGGACATAGCCCTCAAAGAGAAGTGTTAACCGTAGATACGTATTTTGGGCTCTCGGCTCTCATCAGTACGGTGAAGAAGTGTAAGGATGAACAACACTTGGTAGAAAACGACAAATCAACGGAGTCAACAAATAGAAGCCAGCCTCACATTTGTGGTTTCGGTTAGCAGACCCTGCATTCCAGGACAACAACCAACGTCACCACGGAGGCAGCTATAGCTACCTGCGTGACATCCGAGTCCAGGATTATAGATATGAAAGGGAAGAATATCGAGGGGACTGGTAAACAAAACGGAAGAAATTCAATGGACATAGCCTTCAAAGGAAAGCGTTAACCGTAGACACGTATTTTGGGCTCTCGGCCCTCATCAGTACGGTGAAGAAGTGCAAGGATGAACAACAATTGGTAGAAAACGACAAATCAACGGAGTCAACAAACAGAAGCCAGCCGCACATTTGTGGTTTCGGTTAGTAGACCCTGCATTCCAGGGCACCAACCAACGTCACCACGGAGGCAGCTATAGCTACCTGCGTGACATCCGAGTCCAGGATTATAGATATGAAAGGGAAGAATATCGAGGGGACTGGTAAATAAAACGGAAGAAATTCAATGGACATAGCCCTCAAAGAGAAGTATTAACCGTAGATACGTGTTTCGGGCTCTCGGCCCTCATCAGTACGATGAAGAAGTGCAAGGATGAACAACACTTGGTAGAAAACGACAAATCAGCGGAATCAACAAAAATAAAATAATGTTCAAATTAATTCTCCTGCACATCGCGTACTGTTTTCTGATTGGTTGCTAATTAGGATCTTCCATTCACCAGCCAATCAGAAAACACTAGTGGAATCTAACAAACTTTCGTTCGTAGACAGCTTTGTGAACCGTGCATGCGAGAATCTTGCTTGGCAACAGTGTTCAGTTCACGTTTTCTGAATGTCTGAATCACTACACTGGTCGTTTCATTATGTTTCAAAACAATATTCAATTGCGAATGTTTTTCTATCCAATACTCTTGATTGCAATAATTATCTTCATTTCCATCGAATGACTGTTGAAAAAAAATTATCAGATAGGGGAAGGCTTAGTGTTTAGTAATCCCGAAAAGTACTCTGGAGAACTGCAGCTATTTTTGGGATTACTAACCACTAAGCCTTTTCGTTAAATGCTCGAAACAATCAGTATCAAGCACTGGTTCAAAAAAGTGCTCGGGAGCACAGAGATTACGAGCACAAAAGTGCTTTAAGTGCTTTCACGAGCACCAAGCATAGTGCTTTGGCACAGCTCTGGGTTCAACAACAAGGGATTTTCTAGAGCCGTGTTGACGAAACAAAGATCATTTCATCTCTGATGGAAAGATCCATTCTTGGAGACAAGAATGGAGTATATTGAAGCAAAAAACTCATTCAACGAAAAAAGTGCACAATGCAAAGCCAAATTGGCAGGCTGCTCAAAGGGGCCTAGTTCATCCTGGTTCTTCGCGAAGTTCTCTTTTTCCTAAAAGTGATGGGACACTCTCTACCATGCCAATAATTCGCCGAAAATTATTTTATAGATCCATAAGGATAAGCACCACCTGAAGTAATTATTCCGTCTACGAACCATTCGACGTATTCTCTCCAATTTTGATACTAACAAAGCTACAGGACTCAAAGTATTACCGCCAATGGCCCACAAGAGATGTATCTCCAAACTAGCTCCAGCTATTGTACAATGTTGGCCACTTTCCATCACCTCAAGTACAGCCGATTCTTGAGAAAAGAGTTAATTTAAAAAATTAAAAACCCGACTGCGTAAAAAGTGTACTTTAAAGAAGATGGAAAAAAGATTACTAGAAAATATTGTCAAAAAATTATGTTTTAAGGGGTTAACTATTCCGAGGCATCTTCTCTAATTTAACAATGAAGATTTATTATTGCCTCCGAGTGCGTGAGATTGTTTACAGTATTAAGTTTGATAGTTAATCTCTCAAAACATAATTTTGCTGACAATATTTTCTGGTCATCTTATTTCCATCTTTTTTATAGTATACTTTTCACGCAGTCGTGTTTTTTGATTTTTCAAATTAACTTTTTTTATTCTACATTTTTTAGGGGATCATAAGACGGTAATAATATAATGTCATTATTTAAATTTCCTTTTTTTATTTTACACTTTTTGTTAGGATTATAAGACGGTACATTTTTTGTGGGTGATTGGCTATTATAACTAAGACGAATTTGATCTCTAACGTGTTGCAATCGTTTCTGTCGCGGTGTCGGGCTTTTTTGGTTTTACGAGAAAGATTTGCACACGACCGACGACGTTTTTGAGCTCGTAACATTGTGAGTTATACAGTGCGTTCATAAAGTGTGGAAACGCTCGATTATCTAACGAGATAATTATTTTTAACAAACAAAATATTTTTACCCCCACTCTTTACAAGATATGACGCCATCGATAATTTTTTTGAATGGAAAGGGTATATTTTCATATCAAAAATTAAAAGATTATATATTTATCTGAGATCAACCATACTACATACGTCATATGTAACATTTTAAGTTACAGTATACTGAGTATGAAGGAAACAGGTGCTCATATTTCCTAATATTCATTTCATCATTCATTTTGCAATGAATATTTGAAAATTACTCAGTAGTTAGTTCGAGTGAATTTCCAAACCTTAATGAAAAAAATATCCTGATCGAGAACCAATAAGCAAATCGACATTAAGCAAAACTCACAAATTAAATGAAATTGGCAATGTTCAGAATGAGCCGAAGAGTGGCAGACCCAACGTTACCGATGACACTCCATTAAATGTATTACTTGAACTTTATCTGGCAACAATGAGATGTCTCGTGATGGTGAACAGAAAATTCTACGAGAAGTCAAATTACATCCATATAAAGTTAAACTTATACATGAACTTAATGAAGACGACTTCAATAGACGCATGAAGTTTGGTAAAAATATGCAATAAGTGTGTAATCACAATAATGCTTTTGAATTTCATGTCTTATTTTCAGACGAATCAACTTCTTGTATGAACGGTACCGTGAAAACGCACATTTGACGTTATTGGCAACAGAAAATCCTAATTGGACGACGGGAGCTTATACCCAATATCCTCCAAAAGTAACTGTGTGGGCTGGGTTTCTTAGGAATACCATTGTAGGACCACATTTTTTTACGGTACTTTGACAAGTGAAAAGTATTTAGAAATGTTGCAAATTGATATGGTTCCATATTTAACTGCAACATTTCCAGACATTAATCATCCTGGTCAAATAGATTCTACTATTTGCTGTCCACATTATGCTCTAGTGATTAGAGATTTTCTGAATGAAACCTTTCTCGATCGCTGGATTGGACGATGTGGTTACATTGAATGGCCTGCTAGGTCCACAGATTTAACTCCTATGGATTTTTTTGTTACTTGAAAAGTGAAGTATACATAAACCGACCTACCAATTTGAAAGATCTTAAAGAGAGAATTCGAACTGAAATTAAACGAATTCTCAATTGTCGATGTTACTAAACCTAACCCAAGAATTCATCAGATAATAATTGACAATATTTCAATCCAAGGAGCTCAATCCGAGCATTTATTGTGAATTTGTCATTTGTGTGTTAATATTTTCGTTGCAAAATAAATAGTTAAATAAATAATAAATATGAGCACCTGTTTTCTTTATACTCAGTATACTGTAACTTAAAATGTTACATATGACGTATGTAGTATGGTTGAAGAAAAATATGGGCTTTTAATTTTTGATATAAATCTATACCATTTCCATTTAAAAAAATTCATCGATGACGTCATATCTTATAAGGTAGTGGGGGTAATTTTTTTTGTTAAAGAAAGTGGAAAACTTGAATTGAAAATCGACCTACCCGAGCTTTACCTCCAAAAATAATTAACTCGTGAGATAATCGAGCGTTTCCACACTTTATGAACGCACTGTATAATACTCAGGTATACAACATATAGATACAAGCTCTCACCATGTACACTGAATCATACACATGAAGAAGATGAACAATTTCACTAATAACAAATGAATATACTACAACAACAAAGTAGATGGATAATTTCAGACACCAACAAAATACAGTCAACTCGGTTATAACGAACTACCGAGAAAATATTGTTCAATCAAGTGCCGATAATTTGCGAAATTTTACGACTGCAGTCGACCGGTCGGTTTCCCCTATTTCTCTGTTAGGGATTTTTAGATACTTGGCGTTGTGTTAGTACGTGTTCAACTGCATTGTACTACAAAAGTATGCAGGAAGGCTGATACATTGTCGGTCAAGCTGGAAATAATTAGAAAATTTGACAGTGGGTGCGCAAATGCACAAATTTGTCGGTATTATGGTCTCAAAAAATTACAAATGTCGTCAATTTATTCGAAAAAAAAATCTACCAGGATGCATGTACTGCAAATTTTCTCCATAGCGAACACCTTTTATAACGAATCATTTCTAGTCATTAAGCCGTTCTTTATAGCCGAGTTTGGCGTTACTTAATTGAGTTTAATTTAAAATATTTGAATGATAGTGTATTAAAAATGTAACCAAAACGAAATAGTAAGTGAAACCGAAATAAACCAACTAACGAGCAATTTAACCAATTACTGATGTACCAAGTTATACGCTGTTATAACTTTTTCACAATATGGCGCCTGGTTGACGCCATATTGAATTTTTATCACAATATGGGGTCTGGTTGTCGCCATATTGAATTTTCATTATAACGGTCATGTTTCTGTTGAAAAGAGAAACATTCTCAATTGAATATTGATAGAAAGATTTTTCTGTGAATTGAAAAATCCACGATTGAAATGAAGTTATTTTTTGTGAATGTCTAACAGAAAACAACTACTTCCCCGGCTAAAGCCACGCTGGTCATTGAACTACATCTGATAGATATTCTGAAAAAGCCCTAACTCGAAAGAAAAAATCTGAAATTGAAAATTTGCATTTTCATTCAGATAGTTATTTGATTTTCTATTCCAGTCTTGATTAAGAACTCATAAAGATGAATGGGGCAAAGAAGAATGTCATGTTTCTATTCACAATATGGCTCTGGTTATCGCCATATTGAATTTTGTCACAATATGGCGTCTGATTGTCGCCATATTGAATTTTAATTATAACTGTCATGTCTTTATTCACATTATGGCATCTGGTTGTCGCCATATTGAATTTTGATAACTGCGATGTCTACATTGACACTCGTAAGATCAAAACAATTCGATTGACGTAAAAATCATCAGAATCGGCCCACGCGTTTGGTCTCTAGAGCGCCACAAAGAAACAAACATACAACATGATAAACACATGCGTCACGCAGTCGGGTAAAAAGGACTCTCCGCAGAAAATATAGAAACATTGCCTGTTAGCTCGTAGAAAATGAAGAAAACCAGATCAAGTGTTATCAGTTTTTAAGTTAGTGAAGAAGTCCATATCACGACACTTTTTGAGGATTATAACCTTCCGCAATCTGAAAACAAAATTGAATGGATCAGGGAATGTATACAGGGAAGGCAAGAAATGAATTTGCTCCAATAAGTTACTGGGTACACCAAATCATTATTCACGAATGGAAAAATATTCAATTAGTCAGTAACTTGTCTTATTCTGAGTTTTGCCTATCAGAAAAAATTATTGATTTGAAAGATACTTCTCTATATACTCTTGACGTTTCAGGAAATACATCGAGAACCGAGCAATTTTCATCCATATTTAAAAGATTTTTGAAAACGGGGACGGAAACACTCAAGAGTATATAGAGAAGTGTCTGTTAATTCAATAATTTTTTCTAATAGGCAAAACTTAGAATACAACTTACTGAATATTTTCCATTTTTGAAAAATAATTTGGTGTTCGCAGTATCTTATCAACGCCAAGTGATTTCTTACCGTTCAGCGCTTAAATATATTCCCTGATCCATTTAATTTTGTTTTCAGATTGTGAAAGGTTATAATCCCCAAAAAAGTGTCAAGAATGAGAATTCCCCTACAAAAAATAAGCTTCAAACAATTATTCATGAAGCCATATCCACAAATATATTGAGTAAATATTATAAAAGGCGAAACATGTTTCGGATTTTGACAAAACCCATCTTCAGTCGAAGGGTAAGAATCTACAAAATGGAATAAATCAAATTCAAGTTCATACAAAATGGCGCATGGAAATACTCACATGGTGAAAAGAGAAAATATTTCTACTACATTACAAAATTCTTGTTATTTTACATCGGAAGATAATAAGATGGAAACTTCTTCCTTTTTAAGAGAAAAATAGATTATAACAAATAGTAATGTATCGATGCAAATTGTGTGGATCGACAAGATATAATAAGGAAATGAAATGACTAAATCAATAATTCATGGTTTTTGCCACCAGAGATCTACAGCTTGCTTGCAGACTTGCTTGCCTACGTGACGCATGTTTCAACCCACAGCATGGCGGATATCTTGCTGTAGCCCTATATATCATCAACGCTTTGGATAGAGTTTTGCACCTAGGTCTCACTTCTAAACTTCTATACTATGGCCTACCTCCTCAACTTTGAGTTTGAACCAATACTTTTCCCATCAACTTCACCTCTGAATGGTTAATAACATCCCAGGAAATACGAACGGCACGAAACATGCATGTGGGGACTGTGGAAGAAAATCTGGAAATTATTTTGAAATGGGATGGAGCTCAATGCAATCAAGACTCAAGCTTGTGTTTTCCGGAAAACTTTCACTTCTACCAATATAACGATCTCTTCACAGAAACTTGTGTTTCTCTTCTGTGCTGAAAATTACTTCATCACTCAACATCTGCTCACTATTTATAGAGCTTGTGATCGTCTCGTTTTGAAATAATGTTTCCATGTATTGGGCGGCACCAAAGAATACAGTGTAGCTGATGGTCCTATTGGAAAATACAGTCCGTTGGGTTGACAATGCAACCATAACTGATTCTGTTTGAAGGTTGTAGACGATGTGGTAACTTGATTACTCTCGTTTCGGACGTCCATCGTCTAAATGTTTTTGAAAAGGTTTTCACGACGTTTCGAATGGTTGTATCTGCAATCGTCTTCAGGTGAATACAGTATTCACCTGAGGACGATCGCAGATACAAGCGTTTGAAACGTCGTGAAAACCTTTTCAAAACCATTGAGACAATTGACCTCCGGATCAAAACATAACTGATTCTCTTAGCAACCCCAGGACATTGCAAAGTAGGCAGATATTACCATGATAGATGTTCCTCCGATCTCTTATTCCACCTCGGTGAGATACATTGCACGATAATACTTTGGAATTCACTAGCTGAGGAGGTTTTATCCTACGACTTCAACATCCAATCAGTCAAGGGAAATGTTAACTTTTTCTTTCCACTTCCCATGCCTAATGTTTCTCCCATACAATATTATGAGGTGTATCGTGTATGTATTTGGTTCCCTATCTTGCCTATATTATGTTCTTTCGCAAACCTCAGAGAGCTTGACTTCTACCAAACATACATGAATATAACAGAGTAACCTTCCGTGGAGCCACTACCTAAAAAAAGCACTTGTCAGATATTTTATCTTTAATTTCAGTAAATACAATAAAATCGAATTTATAAGAATATATACATATATATATATATATATATATATATATATATATATATATATATATAAATATAAATATAGTTATATTGTTATGATATCAAATACATGTTAACTATTAAAATAATACAAATTTGATAAAATGATACTTATACATCACATGAATACCTGCTATGGTGGTTTTACAATTTTTCTGTGCCCTTTGTTTTTCTGAAACCTTTTATACCATCTTATGTTCGACGCAGATTATCAAAGAGTTCAGCAGTGGAGCTTTTCTATTGACATCGATAGGTTTCCAACTATTCATTTAGATTGCACAACCTATAAAAAGAATAGACACCAAAATCTACAAACAAAATCTTAGAATCCAAACAGATAAAAATTATATATGAGCAACATCCTGTATGCTATCTCAGAAACTCAAGGGAACATGACAGGGACAAGTCAAATAATTTCTCATGAAAAAATTATAAAATATCAAATCGGGGAACAGAAAATGGTTGAATGAGAATTTATAACCAATTTGAATAAATACTATCGAGTATAGAAATATAAGCTGTATATAAAATAAGTTTCAAAGTGTAGAATGAGAAAAGTTGCTTTTAAAAGTGTGTAGAAACTAAAATTCCGTGCCCAAAAACAAAAATGTATGGCTGCAACGGGAGGAAGGAAACAGAGTCGAAGAAGAAGAATTTTGGAAAAAGCGTTTTCATCAGACAATTCAACACATGTATAAAAAATCGCATATGCCACAGTGCAATTGATTGTTTGACAGCGGCAAAAGTTATCTGCAACTTTTACAGCGACAAATGCACCAGTGATTTTTTTCACCTATTCATTTGTTTATCAATTATCGCGGTGTTGGTTGCCAAAATGAACTGTTTGACATGTTTGTCAACAACTTCATTGAATTGTCCTGCCAAATTAAACTCGATGTTCGTATTGATATCAGGTAAATTTGTGTTGTTCAAGTTCTAAACCGTTTCCTTCGAAAAACTGTCAATCTAAAAACGCTCCACATAGTGCTAGATATCGCAGGAGTAGGATTTTGAAACAGGTGGAAATTCATTTCAATAAAAGGAAAACAAATATAACTATTTTCTGTTTCGTTATTCATCATTTGATCATATCACGAACTATATTTCCATGAAACAATAACTTGACTTCAAACAAAGCTACTAGATGACGCAACTGAACTCTGCTGAGTTGTAGGATGATCATGTCTCCATAGGCGTACCGACTGAGCTGGAATAAGGTAACAAAGGAAAGGCAAAATGATGTTTGAAAAAGAGTAAGAAAAACATAGCCGGATTTTATATTGTTATGATAAGTATCAATTTTGAAGAATCAAGTAAAAAAAATTACTAATAAAATTGCAAAATTGTGATGCTGTGGTTAATAAAATAATAATAATCAATCAATAAAAAACAAAATAAAATAAACAACCCACATCATCATAATATATATATATATATATATATATATATATATATATATATATATATATATATATAATTAGATGTGTGATCTTGCCTGACTCGTTTAGAATGCAAATCAAAATATTATTCTTTTATCCGGCCAGAGATATTGAAATAATACTTTTCGTTATTTAGTCGATTTCGATTTCGGTTTTTTTAATCCTTTACCAAGACATCTATGGACAAAAGGTTACCATCACAACAAATTCCTCAATAAAACTTATGTGATACTTACTAACTTGAGATTAAAATGAACTAAACATAGAAAACATACACTACACTAATTAAAACTTATTTGGTGCTTCAAATCTATGGTAGACGCAAATGTTTACTTCATTTCAACCAACTGAGGTATCCATGCAAATCCCTGTAATAATTGTAAAAAGAAGTTTTTGCCTATTTAGATTACAGAATAAAAAAATTAGAGAAAAAGAATATCAATAATCACTATCTCCAAACAAATTTGCCTAATATGCAGGAAGACATAATTATTTTCTTCGTTTAGAGTTTGGGAATTGCCAATCTTAATTTTCAGATGAATTTGGATTTCGAAGAGATCGGAATTTATCATTCTCAAGTTTCAATACGTAGGTGTAATTTCACACAGATTATCAGATTTTTCATTCAAATTATTTTCGTAATTAATGTGAATAATTTCAAAAAAGTCCTCTCATGATAATTTCTTTTAGTTTTTAAAATTGTGAAATTATCATAATCCATTGCATGTTTTGTTGTGAGAACACACTCTGACAATGCACAAGAATTTTTCTTCGTTCTACAGTCACCTTCGTGTGAAATAATTCGATCATTCAGTTTCTTTGATGTTTGACCAATGTATGCTCTATGACAATCTGAGCAATCAATTTTATGGATAACATTCGATTTGTCCTAGTAGTGAAACAGTTTTTTTTGTCGATTTAAATTTTTTAATTTTTGAATGTTTTTATCAATTTTGGGGTTAATTCTTCAATATACGGTAATGATTTGTATAAGAAAACAATGGCAGAAATTGTGGTTTGAAAGGTTTAATCTTGTTTGTCTTCGCTGAATAGTTTTTCGAGGCACATTCAAATCTAAACTTGGACTCCTCAAATTTATATTTGGATTATTTCTGACATGATCCGAAAGGATTCCATCATTCCTGTTCCTTCCCCGTAGAGGATTACATTTGGAAATCTATTTTGATACTGCGCCAGTTTCAATGAATCTTTTTTTCATTTTATTCAGGTAATACGACGATGATCTTCATGTACTTCATTAAATATTCTACAAACCTCTCTGGCAATTCTCATTATCTCCCGAAAGGCTGAGACGGTTTGACCTGGGGTCTTGTTAAATTACATAAGTTCCCTAATTTTGGTGGGAAGGGGGAGTATTATTTTCATGATCAAACTAGTTTTATGAAATCAACCAAGGAAAACATTTGACTGAGGATGGGAATATCATTCAGAAGGATAGTTTTCCGATGGCAAGAACCTAACAAAAATTGTGTAAAATTCCTTCAATGGTTTCTTTTCCTCTTCTGCACCTGAAGTTATCAAATACTACAACAACTGTTAACAAATCATTAGGTGGCCAACGTAGGCTCATTTCAATAAATCATATTTTTATCAATAAAAAATGTTGCTTGGTACATTTGGTGCATGTTAGCACATGGGCTACACACAGTAATATATTTTCCTTTGATGAACGAGGTCCTCCGACTTCTAACATCATTCACAAAAAAAATATTTACAATTTTCAAAATTTCATAAATAACTATTGTTAACATTTTTCTCATACATTTCTTGTACAATTCCATGGTCACGTCGATCATTCGAAGAGTTTTGTAGTACTCCTTGATCAATTGGTATTACCAATATGCACGATTTGACCTTTGCTGGAAAGTTTAAGATTCATAACAGTATCAATCACAATAGTTGCGGCCAACTCAACCATGAATATATCAATCATTTTATCAATACACGAGTTTACTGAAAGTGCTTTGAATTACTCTTGTGATTCCCCCAGGCCTATAAATTGAAGGAACATATTCAATATACAAGATGTATAATCAGGTTGATCATAATATATATAGACACCACTCACGTGAATCGACCCGTTATCAGTGCTGTATAAAATACCCAAAGAAAAATATTCGAAATATTGAACACCCTTCTAAATAAATTTCTGTTTTAATAGGTCATTTATTTCAATATATGTATTGGCTATTCCAATTTTTCAAATGAAGTTATCGAGTTACCTCACTCTTGGATAATCGGAAAATCTCGAACACCATGTTCCTTACAAATGTTACAAACGAACCGCCATTAGAGTTTTTCAGAAATTTCAATAACAATTTATTTTCCCAATTGTAGCCAACTTTATGACTCATATATATATATATATATATATATATATATATATATATATATATAGATGAAAGAGAGGAATATCGAGGGGACTATTAAACAAAATGGAAATAATTCAATGGACATATCCCTCATAGAGAAGTGTTAACCGTAGACACGTGTTTCGGGCTCTCGGCCCCCATCAGTACGTTGAAGAAGTGCAAGGATGAACAACACTTGATAGAAAACGACAGTAGGAGATTTAAGCCGGTTCTGGGTCTCCCCCCACCACTATGACGTCACGTGTGACCTTGAATAGTTGCAGGTGTGCAGTGTGTGTGTGTTTGACCTTGAGATTTGACTTTGAGATTTGTCATTGAGTTTTGATATTGGGTTTGGTCGACTTTGAGATTCGACTTCAGTTTTGACCTTGAATATGACCTTGAGATTCATAACATTAAGTTTTGACTTTGAGTTTTGATTAGAGTTTGTTGATTTTTTGATAATCTT